>LYNE01003752.1:0-38767 GCA_001662545.1 Rosa x damascena
GCATTGACCTAAGATTTGTTCTTCATATTTTTGTACATAATAAATGTAATAGTCACAGCCCACAAGAGCCAAGTTGCCAGAAAATATGAATGCCGCTTCTGTCAACTTCATGTTTGGTTTCAACCTATCAATGTTTATTATGCATGTTGCCATCTGCCTATTGTTGTTAATTAGAGTATTCTGCTTTTGCTTATTTTCTACACATGTTGCATGTGTATCAAGTTTCTTTCCTGTACCAAGGAGTTTGGATGTTCAGAACAATTGGTTAGAGGTAGCTAGAAAATACTTAGTCTTGAATTATTCCTACTGAACTTGTTGTTATATACACTTTGACAACCAATGATCGTGATTATTATTATCATTTTTTTTTTCATCTTCTTGATTAGTTTATTCTTGGAAACGGCCTCTGGAACAATTGCCTTATGTTTTATATTAGTACTTGATGCTGTAGAGTTCAAAACTAAAAAGTTTAATAATCGTTGTAAATAACTGAAGTCTTTCAATTCTGATAATATGCAATTTCATTCTTCTGTATATGTACATAATTATCTATCTCTGGTAAATTGTTGTAGGGTTACTGCAAAGTTAAGATATTATCCAAAGAATTATGTCCAAGAATTAATGGCACAGGCGATGGGATTCTTGCTGAGAACGAGAACTGCACCTTTTGAGCAGCTTGACAAAGGTACAACCTTGATATATAATATTTTTCTTGAAAAGAAAGATTTTATTGAAAGGAAGATGAATACAGACGCAGTGGATAAGGAGTTCACAGAACAGAGATGCAGCAAAAACTCAATAGAAAAGCGCAAAAACTCAATAGAAAAGCAACATAATCCAAGGACCCCTCATGAAACTCCCATAGGGAAAAAAGTACTCGTAAACCGCTGCTGCTCTCTAATCCCTTAAAATACGAGAGAAGCATTAGTCTTTAAAGCCTCAGAAACTTAGTACCAAAGAACCTCCCAAAATCTTACTCTCCCAAGGATCCTCAACCCTTACCCCTCTGTCAACACCCAGAAAACTGCAAGGACACCGCATCCCCACAACACTTTAGCTTTCTTCCCTTTCCCTAAACCATAACGATTATGAGCAATTAAAGCAGAAATCTGTGCTGAAGATTCCCAAGTCACCCCGGCCTCCCTATAAAAACTTCTGCAAGATATGATTTGCATTCTCTCCTCTCAGTTTGCATAAGGCTCACCAGTGAGGAGAGAAACAACAATTTTGCCTCCTCCATTGAGGCATCTTTCATGCGCCACCAACCAGCCTAGAATCATAATTATTGGAGGAACTTTGTCTTTACACAGGTGAAGCGGAGGCTTGATTATATATCTTTAGTCATGAAAGAATAAATAGGATTATTTTTATGAGTGCACTTGAAGCATATTTTATTTACGTTTAATGTATGGAAGGACCTTTTGCTTCATGGATTTGAAAAGATGTGCGAGATTTTTTTTTTTTTTTTTTACCAACTGTTCATCTCGTGCCTAATAATAGATAATCAAAACAGATTGGGGCCAGTTATAGATAATCATGTGTAGAACTGTAGATTGTAACCTAGATAAGCTCTTAGGTTCATTTGTAGCTATGGTTATTGAATAATGCAAAAAAAGCAGATATTGTGGTTCCTGCCTTCCCGGTCATCTATACAAGGGCTGGATAATCATGTGTAGTTGTCTTCTATACCACAATACCGCTCAAAAAGCTGATATTAGTTTCATTCCCTGGCTGTAGTATGAGGAAATAACTTCAGTGTGGAAATTGTAGGTCATATGTCTTATTACTGGTGTAATGTTGAAATGGCTTTCTTTAACAGTAGTTTTTCCTCATCATCATATTTGAACAGGTGTCAGAAAGATCATGCTTGATGTTGTGGAGGAATCAACACCTTTCAGAAAATATGGAGTCAGTGCTTTACTATATTATGCCATGACGGGAACCTCAACAAGGTTCCATTCTAGAGCCAAGCAAGTGTTACTTTTATTGATGGACAACTCAATACTTGGTATGTTCATGTGCTTTTTAACTTCTTTTTTTTTTAATAATGTAAATCTGGCATTTTGTATCAGATTTTGCATTTAGATTCTCCAATGTTGAGTGCATCAATATGATAAATGATAATTTAAGGCTTTTGATCTTATTTCAATAAGTAATATTTTTGGCATCTTTATGCTTTTTATTTGCATCTGAGTCTCTCTCTCTCGCTCTACCTTGCAGGTTCAGCCACTGTTATTGAAGTCTTAATTTCTGCGTTACAGAGATTGTGTGAGGATTTGGACTCCAAGGAGTTAAACTTAATGTTCGAATGCTTATATCAGGAAATAAAGGGCTGTGTGACTAATGGAGGTGTACTGCGTTTAAGCCGGCTGTTGTCACTGCTTGTGTCTACTGTTCAGGTGAAGAATGGGAAAGCGGTTTCTGGTGAGTGATAGGCTGTATTGGTTTGCTGATTCCTTTATTTTACCATATAGCATTCAGTTGCTTTAGTAATGTTTATCTGTACTCCCCTTGTGTGACCAAGTTTACCATTTGACAGATTACAAACAAATGCTTGAAATTGTGGGGGTGCTTGTGCGGACATATATCATACCCTCTGGCATTCAGATGGGAGAGGAACATTTATCTGAAGTCGTTGATAAGATTTTTCAGTTAATGCTCAGCATTCTTAGCGGACTGCACACTTATAATGATTTGTCAACCATCTCTGGCTGTTCGTTGCAATGGGCTCCTGTATTTGATTTACAGAAGTCAAGGTACTGCCTTAATTTAAGTATTTGGGCTTTTGGAGTTGCTTTTTTAATGTCCCTTTTTCTGGTTGCTTATTTGACATACCTGAGGCTTTGTGTTACAGCTTGTTGGGGTTTATTCAACAACTGCTACAAAAGGATATTTGTATAGTAGATACCTTCCGAGTTAACATTTTAAGGTAAGGATTAACATTTTATTTTTCTGGAATGTTTTTGTGGTAATGTTTTATTATATTTCTTTTGACTTTTTTCTAATTTAAATTTCAGAGTCATGAATGTTTTAATAGAAACTTCAGAAGAAGATGTTATATATCTGTTAGTCATCTTCTGTGAAAGGCTGCAAAGGGGAGCGCAAAGCTTTAAGTTACTAGATGGATCACCTGAACTGTCCAGGATCCAATGTTTTCTGAGTGGCACGGTCAGTAAATGGGTTGGGGTTTTAAAGGGTGTTCGGAATGGGGATTTAGTATCTACTTCAATTCATGAAGCTGACTTGGCCCTGCTGTGGGGAATCATTAACTGCTTTCCGCAAATAGTAGACTCCCAAGAAGGTCCATCCTTGTTACTTGATTTGACAGATGCAATTGATCAACTCCTGATGATTGAAGATGGTAAGCTACCTCATGTTTTGTCAGCAACCTATAGTTATTGAAGGATAGTTCAGTTTTTCCTTGTTTCCCTATGTTGCTTCAAGACTGATAGGCAATATTTTATTGCTATTCAAATTGTACCTGAGTGAGACTCCTATAAAAAATGGTATTCAAGATTCATAATTACTCAGGTCTGTAGGAAATGAGAATATGGTTCAGGTGGTTTGTTAGTTATTTCTGTCAATACGTTCATTATGTTCAGAGTAGTTCCATAGATACACGAAACTGTTCGCGTAGCTGAATCAAGTATGCTATTGGATTATACAAGTGCAATTTTCAGATATGCATGGGTTCTAGGCCTTCACAGTTAGTTCACTTTCTACTCTCGCAGGGAATATTGCAGGCTTTCCTAAACACACTTGGCAAAGCCTAATTGGCACTTCCTTAAATTCCTATTACAAATTGACTTGCGGTAAAAATTTGGAGCCAGAAACAAGCAGATTTTTAGCTCTTGGAAAAAGACACAAATCATGTTCACATGTGTTGGTTGCTGTTGCTGATTTTTTGGACTCTTTGTATGGGTAAGAATATGCATGTAAATGTAGATTCTTTTGCCTCATTTTATAGTTAATTTTCAATAATTACAACTGGTTGTGTAATATAACCTCCTGCTATCATGCAAATATTAGGTCTGCGATGGATGGCGACACCCAGTTTACAATATATCATCCAGAACTTAGTGCATATATGGCTATGGATGCTTTAAAGATGTTTGCTGACAATTTGTGCCACTCAGACAGAGGGATTCGTGCTTCAACTCTTAGAATATTATGCCACTTTGAAACTTTAAGTTGTGATGAGCCAGTTCTGAAAAAGATGAAAACTGAACTTTCTCCTACTTCTCAAGTCGATAACAAAGACTTTAATGTATGCATCTCTTTTATGCTCCTCTTGTTAGAAGTCAATCTTCTGTTTAGGTAATTTCATACTGATTTTGCTTCAAATATCAGGTTCTTCAGCTTCTTCTGTCAATCGAGTCAACTCCTCTTTCAATTTCTACCAGCAGAAAAGTTACTCTATTGATTTCTAGAATACAGATGGGCCTCTCTGCTGGAAAAATATCTGAAGCTTATCTTCCCCTTGTTGTAAATAGCATGATTGGTATCTTCCATAACCGGTTTAGTCATCTTTGGAATCCTGTATCAGAGTGCCTTGCAGTTCTGATAAGCCGAAGTAATGGACTTGTATGGGAAAATTTTCTCAACTATTTTGAGCAATGCCAGTCCTTATTTCAAGCATCTATTGATCATGTTGGCCAAGGTGATACTGTGCTGTCCAACAAGTCAAGTGGTATGTAACAACTTAATAAACGCCTATTAAATTGTATTATTCAGAATGCATATTTAAACTTATGTAATACTACATTTATTTTCTTAGGCTTCTTGCTTGGTAGGTTTCTAGTCACCAAGTTCAGGAATTTTTTCTGTCCGGGGTAAATAATAAAAAAAAGTCATGAAGGTTGTATGTCATTGATGGTACAAGTAGGTTGTGTTTATTGGTAATAGATTACCCACGAGTTTTACATGTAATATGTACTGCAAATATCCTTTTATTGAAATGAGACATGGTAATTGCTGTGGATGCTCATCTTTTAACATGTCTTTGTTTTGCAGATCTGGTTGAACGTTTTAATTTGTTTGCTACCCCAACATCTGATAGTACACCAACGGCAACAGTTTTGTCTTCCTTGCTCCAATCATTACAAAAACTTCCAATCATTGAATCCAAGTCTCATCAGATTCTGCCTTTATTTCTGAAATTTTTGGGCTATAATTGTGAAAATTTTGTAAGGTAATCATCCTGTACTGAATACTTCCTTTTGGATTTTGAACTTGTACAAGTTTAATCAGATATGTTATGGGTTCATTTTTCTTTTTCTTTGTGATTGCAGTGTGGGATCTTTCAATTCAAATGTTTGTAAAGGTAAAGAGTGGAAACGTGTCCTTAAAGAATGGTTAAACTTGCTGAAACTGATGTACAACCTTAAGCACTCATATCAGAATCAGTTTCTTAAAGAGGTTTTGCAAAATAGGTTGGTGCAAGTTTCTCATTTATATGATGCTTCATATTATACATTTAATCACTATTGACATCAAGGCTGGCTGCCATATTTTATAGACCATGTCTATTCTTTAGACTTTGTATAAATTATACATCTGGAGTAAATTAGTGGATTCCTTGCCCATTGTATTATAGTTGTTGGGCTCTGTTAATAATGTTTCTGTTTTCCCTTAAAAAAGACAGGCTGATTGATTTTCTTGTCATTTTCTTTAACAGGCTCTTGGATGAAAATGATGCTGAAGTACAGATGAAGGTTCTCGATTGCCTCTTAATCTGGAAAGATGATTCCCTGCTCCCATATAGTCAGCAATTGAAAAACTTGGTCAGCTTCCAAAATTTAAGAGAAGAATTAACAAGATGGAGTTTGTCCAGAGAGTCTAATCTAATTGAAGAACAACACAGAGCTTACCTTGTGCCCATTGTTATCCGTCTTCTGATTCCCAGCGTCCGGAAATTGAAGAAACATGCTTCTCAGAAGGTATGTTAATTTGAATTTGAAAGATTATTGATCCTTGGACCTTTAATGTGCATGTATTTTGTTGTGTTTCAATGTCAGCCTTGCAAGCGGATTGTTTCTCCATTGCACATCATATATTTTGATAAAGGGAGTGATTTTGGCACTCTCCTTTCACATGTGCACTCAACAAGGTGGAGGTGTTAAGATGTCTTGATGTGTGGACTGCCAAAATCCCTTAACTTTATTAAATATGCTATATTGTGATTAATTTAATTAATGCATTAATGTTTGACTTAACATTTCCTAAAGCTCTGTTACAGATTTTGTGTTCCACTTCACTTTGTTTCTGTATATTTTTGGTATCTTCTTACTATGATTGTTTCCAACAAGTCAAACAGTCTTGATGTGCAGTGCATGTGTTTCTATGTGACATACTACAAATGGCATTCATTTCATTCTCTTATTTATTTAATGTTTTATTTCAGCACTCAAGAGTAAATCATCGCAAGGCAGTGCTCGGTTTCATAGCTCAACTTGATGTTGAAGAGCTACCTCTTTTCTTTGCATTGTTGATAAAGCCCTTGCAAATTATTTCGATAGGAAGTGAAGGTGCTGCAAACTGGTTTTGGAGCTCATCAAATGGTTCTGTGGAAGAATTTCAAACATTGAATTTCTTGAAGTATTTCACGTTTAGCAATATTACAGCCTTGTCTTGGAAGAAAAGAAGTGCTTTTCTACATGTGATTGAAGATGTTCTTGGAGTTTTTGATGCCTCACGTGTTGGTCCCTTCCTTGATTTCATAATGGGATGTGTTGTTCGGATATTAGGAAGCGGTACTTTAGGTCTTGATGTGGCAAAAGGCAAAGGATCTTCTTCCCTTACTAATTATTCTGATACTAATCTTGCTTCCCTTGGATATGATGGGGCAGTGGATAATAATGTTTTGGTAATACTTCATATGTTTACTTATTTTTTTGGTTAACTATTACTTATCTTCTATGAAAGACAGATTACCAAATGTGTAAAGTTGTGGACCATTTAGACAGCACTACAATGGTTTTTCTGTATTGTTATGATTTTGTATTACTTCCAATAGATGCATACTTTATGCTGTTAATTGATTTAACAAATTCATCCTGATTTACTAAATATTTATGGTCTATCTGCAGATATCTACGGCTGTGGGGCAGTTGAAGGATTTGAGATCTTTATCCTTGAAAATTGTGTCCTTTGTTCTGAATAAGTACGAAGATCACGAATTTAGCTGTGAATTCTGGGATCTTTTCTTCGGGTCGGTGAAGCCCTTAATTGATGGTTTCAAGCAGGAGGGATTCAGTGGCCAGAAGCCTAGTTCACTCTTCTCTTGCTTTCTTGCTATGTCTAGAAGCGAAAAATTAGTATCACTGCTGTGTAGGGAGCAAAACCTTGTCCCTGATATACTCTCAATTCTAACCGTCATGTCAGCATCTGAAGCTATTGTGGCTTGTGTTCTGAACTTTGTTGAGAACTTGTTGATTCTTGATGATGAATTGGGTGTTGAAGACAATGCTGGAAAAAGAGTTATACTTCTGTACCTTGAAGCACTAGTTGATAACTTGCATTGTCTCTTCAAAAATAATGTTGCAGCCAAGAGGTAATAATGGGGTTACCTTGTTTGTTCGCAGTACGCACAGTGAACTTCACCTTCATTTTTTCCAATTCGAAAAACGTCTGGATTGAGCTTCATTTTTTGTAAAAATTTTAAATTTATTATTATTAATGTTATTTATTTTCCTCCTTCGATTTGCATAATGTACACAGTGCTACCTAATTGATGCTGAGTGGTCGTACTGCCATCTAAAACCTTCTTACCATTATCACTTACCAGTTAGTATTTTGGTGCCAGGAAATTGCTTAAACACCCAGGGGAGACAGAAGTGAGGATTTTTAAAATATTACCAAAGTATATAAGTGATGCATTGTCAGCCTGGAAATTCGTGGATATATTGCTCCCTGTTTTAGCAAATGGAGCTCAAGATTCAGGTTCAAATATCTTGTCAACCCCAGTTTTCCTACTTAATAACAATTTTCACCTGTAATACTAAAAGTTTTCCATTCATCTTGCAGAATTTCGATTTGAAGCTGTGCAAGTCATTTGTGATATTGTTCCAGTACTAGGGAGTGGCGTTACAAATAATATTTTGAATGCAGTATCTCCATTACTTATTTCTACCGATCTAGATAAGCGTTTAGTTATCTGTAATCTTCTGGACACACTTGCCAGAGCGGACTCTTCCATTCAATTTGTGGTACTTTGTCAACATCGCTCCTTTTTCTTCCCAATATTTTGTTATTTCTCTTTTGTCATTATTTTCTCATAACTTGGAGGAATGCAGGCAAAACTTGTCCAGGACTTGAATGCAACCTCTATCACGGAAATAGATAGCGTTGATTATGATAGAGTGCTCAATGCTTATGGAAAGATCACGGTTAATATGTTCAATACCATTCGAGAGGATCATGCATTGGTCATATTGTCTCACTGTGTCTATGACATGTCATCTGATGAATCAACCTTGAGGCACCGAGCTTATGATTCATTGCTTTCATTTGTTGAATTTTCTGCCCTCGTACTTGGCAAAGTATTGAACAATGACTCTGAAATGCCTGACGAGATGTTAGCCTCTGAGGATCATTGCTGGACAAAAGTTTGCATTCAGCGCATAATAAGCAAATTTCTTTTAAAGCATATGGCTAATGCTATGAAGAGTGGGACAGCTGTTAGAGAGGTATTAAGTTTGTTTTTGTCTTATAGTAGGGCTGGTGATATAACAACGTCATGATTAAATTTACACAGAAAATATGTGCATAGTTGCACCTGCATATGCATGTTTAACTAATGCCAGGCCATGAGATATTGAAAAACTTATTAACATACCTGCTTAATCTCCAAGCTACATGTGCTTAATATGTTTTCTCTTAATGGACCGCTGTGACTTCAGGAATGGGTCGAGTTACTTAGAGAAATGGTGTTAAAACTTCCAGAAGTGGCAAACCTTGGTTCACTGAAACCTCTTCAGGATGAAAATCTTGAAATAGATTTTTTCAAGAATATCCTTCATATACAGGTGAAATTTTGCGTCATTTTTTCTAAGGATCTATATGTTTATACGGTCTTAAAATTTTACTTATGATATATTTGGAACTTTTAAATGTAATACTCTTTTCAATAATCCATTGTTAGTCAATTTAGATAAATGCATACCTTGAATAAGAGTGATGAGTTTGATCTCACCTAATCACCTTTGCTTCTGCAGAAACATAGGAGAGCAAGGGCAATGAAACGCTTTAAGAATTTTGTCACAAACAGCTATATGCCAGAGGTATTTGCTTTCTCCTTTTTCTCTCAGAAAAGCCTGCTGTTTATTTCACTTCTGATTTTAGGAAGTCATTGAAACATATCTTGCTGATATCAATTCCAGGGTATCACAAAGAAACTGTTTGTTCCCTTCTTCTTCACGATCTTGATGGAGGAAGAAAAAGGAGAGCATATAAAAAATATGTGCATAGAGGTGATTGCTTCAATTTCAAGCAGGGAGTGGAGTTCATCCTACTTGTTGCTGATGAGATGCTTCAATGAGATTTCCAAAAATCCTCTGAAACAGAAGCTTCTTTTGCGGCTAATTTGCTCTATCTTGCACCAGTTCCACTTTTCAGAGACAATTGATACTGCCTCTGTAAATGAAACACAAACATGCCTTCATAAAACTGTGCTTCCTAAGATACAAAAGTTACTCAGCGATTCTGAAAAGGTCAGTGTTAACATCAGTCTTGCTGCACTGAGAGTATTAAAGTTGCTACCTGGAGATGTAATGGACTCGCAGCTTCCTAGCATTATTCATCGCATTTCAAACTTTTTGAAGAACAGATTAGAAAGCATCCGTGATGAAGCTAGGAGTGCTTTGGCTGATTGTTTGAAGGAGCTTGGGTTGGAATACTTGCATTTTATAGTCAAAGTTTTGCGAAGCACTTTAAAACGTGGATTTGAGTTGCATGTCTTGGGATATACTCTAAACTTTATCTTATCAAAGTTTCTCGTTACTCCTATCAGCGGGAAACTGGACTACTGTTTGGAAGATCTGCTTTCTATTGCACAGAATGATATTCTTGGAGATGTTGCTGAGGAAAAAGAGGTTGAGAAGATTGCTTCCAAAATGAAAGAAACAAAGAAGCAAAAGTCTTTTGAAACTCTGAAATTGATTGCTCAAAGCATAACATTCAAAAGCCATGCCTTGAAGCTCCTATCACCTGTTATAACTCAATTTGAGAAACATCTTACACCAAAAACAAAGTCAAAATTGGAAAGTATGTTGAATCACATAGCAGCTGGTATTGAGTGTAATCCAACAGTTGATCAGACTGACCTTTTTATATTTGTACATGGCCTGATTGAAGATGGAATAAAAGAAGAAAATGGTAAGGGTGAGACTTCGTTCATTACGGGGGGAAATGGACATCGTCGAAGGGATGTGGTTGGAAAAGTTGATTCCTCAGGCCGCATTGCAGGTGCTAAATCAGTGTGTTCACATCTTATTTCTGTGTTTGCTCTTGGGATGTTGCAGAAACACATAAAGAATTTGAAAGTGAGAAAAAATGATGTACACATATTGTCAATGTTGGATCCTTTTGTCATACTGTTAGGGAAGTGCTTGAATTCCAAGTATGAAGATGTCTTATCTGCAACACTTAGATGCCTAACTTCGTTGGTCAGGTTGCATTTACCTGCCATTGAAGATCAAGCAGATAGTATAAAAGCAGTGCTCTTTGATATTGCTCATAGTTGGTTAAATACTGGCAGTTCTCTAATGGAGTCATGTCTGAGGCTGTTAACTGTACTTTTGAGGGGCAACAAAATTACTCTTTCCTCCGATCATCTACATCTATTGATTCAGCTTCCAGTGTTCGTTGATATTGAAAGGGACCCGTCATTTGTTGCTCTTTCACTTCTGAAGGCAATTGTTAAACGCAAGCTAGTTGTTCCGGAGATATATGATCTTGTTACTAGAGTCTCAGAATTGATGGTAACAAGTCAAGTAGAACCAATTCGTCACAAATGCAGTCAGATTCTGTCTCACTTCTTAAATGATTATCCTCTTTCAGAAAAACGATTGCAACAACATTTGGATTTTTTGCTGTCTAATCTGAGGTGAGTGCCTAATATCTCTTTGGAAACTTATCATGTATCCTTTCCGTTGTCTAATCAGGGCTAACTCTTCACAGGTATGAGCACTCTAGTGGAAGAAAAACTGTGCTTGAAATGCTCCATGCAGTTATCGTTAAAAATCCACGAAATGTTGTAGATGAGCAATCACAGATGTTTTTTGTCCATTTGGTGGTTTGCTTGGCTAATGATCGAGATAATGAAGTTCGTTTGATGGCTGGTGCGGCTATAAAACGTCTCACTGGTTGTGTAAGCCCACGCTCACTTCTCTCCATTCTTGAGTACAGTCTATCTTGGTATTTGGGTGAGAAGCAGCAACTGTGGGGTGCAGCAGCACAGGTAAATTTTTCTTTTTGGCTCAAGCTGAGCTTAAAGTTACTTAGCCAACTGATTTAGGGGACATGATCTCTTACCCCTTTGTCTCATCATCATAGTTACCCTTGAATTGCGGAAAGCAAGTTTTTGTTTTTTGTTCTTAATTTTTTTTTTTGTTATTTTCTTTGTTTTTTTTTTAATAAGAAAGACAATATTCTTACGTTACCACTAAGAAAGTACTAGTGAAATATACCAGGAGTCCATCAAACAAAAAACTGCCAAGCACCCATGGCACATAGCCATGGAGAAAGCAATTTGTTTGGAAAAGCAAACGGGGAAGTTTTTCTGGAAGCAGAGCATCTGTGTTTTTCATATTTCATGTATTTGTATGACTAGTATAAAAACTAATATTCGAGGAGAATATCACAATTGTATTGCTTTAAATTGACTGCTTCCTTTGATTTGGATGTTTCCCTTGATGCCCTACTTGCACGTACAGGTTTTGGGGTTGCTGGTTGAAGTTGAAGTCATGAAGAAACGATTCCACAAGCATATCAACAGTGTATTAAAAGTGACTAAAAGCATCTTGCAGTCTGCCATCGATGCTGTCACTCATGATTCTCCTCATGAAACTGCCATTCCTTTCTGGAAAGAGGCATTTTATTCATTGGTTATGCTGGAAAAAATTCTGAATCAGTTCCATGATTTGTGTTTTGATAGGGATCTTGAGGTATGCCGCATCACTCTCTAATATAGATGTTATATTTAGTTTTTTGTTAGGGGTTTATTTATTTATTTTTGCCTTTTTGAGGAATGGGAGGGGGTGGTGGTGTGTGTGGGGTTGGTTATTCCATGAGTTTGAATTGGGTTGGACGCTTCAATATATAGAATGATTGTTTAGTAAAGGTTAATGCTGCCGATATAACTCAGGACAATGCCAAATTTCTGGTCCATCTTGTTTTTTATTATCTATAATTATGTTCTTACGTACAAAAAGAAAATGAACTCTCATGCTTTAAAAATAACAAAATGCCATTTATATTAGGATGGTTGTGGAGACTTTGATTTTTTGAGATCACAAGAGCATGAAGTTCTAGTTTATCTACAAGGGTAATGGTAATTAATGAACCGATATTTGATTCCAATATCTGTAGGTTTTCTTATGTTAACTTATCAGAATATGGAACTGATATCTATCGTATATTATTTTGCATGAATTGAATAAACTGAATTATTTTGCCTGTTTCTCTTGTAACTGTCCCTTATTTTGCATGAATTCAGGATATATGGGAAGCAATTTGTGAGTTACTCCTGCATCCACACATGTGGTTACGTTGTATTTCAAGTCGTCTTATAGCCTTCTACTTTGCTTCCGTAAAAGAGTCTTGCTCAGGAGATCATGAAAATCCATTTGGCACTTACTACCTTATAAAACCTAATAAACTTTTCATGATAGCTGCATATATCTGCTGCCAACTGAAGACACAACTCATTGATGATGCAGCCAACAAACTGATTACACAAAATCTTGCATTCACTGTGTGTGGTGTGCACTCTTTGATGGGACAAACAGAGTGTGCAGATTCTCACCAGTTTTGGTTTAACCTTGAACAGCATGAGCAAGACCGATTTCTTAAAGCTTTTGAGTTGCTCGAAGCTAGAAAAGGAAAGACCACGTTTTTATCTCTTGCCTCTGGCACGTGTGACACAAATGATGAAAATCCCTCTAAGAATATTCGATGCTTGCTTGTCTCTAACTTGCTCAAGAAAATGGGAAAGATTGCCCTTCAAATGGAGGCTGTCCAGGTTTGTATCAAAAGAATTGAGTTCCTAAGCTTATTGAATTTATATGCGAAAGATTTTCTATTTAAGTTTTATTTACCAAATGATTAGTAATATTCTGATTCTTTGTTATTTTCAGATGAAAATTGTCTTTGATTGTTTCGAAAAAATTTTGTCTGAAATGAGTCGGGAGGATTGCCTGCTTTATGCTTATGAAATGTTGCAGCCCTTGTATAAAGTTTGCGAAGGATTTTCTGGGACTGTGATCCCTGGTGAGTTTTTAGTCTCTTACTATTTCCCATGTTTCGATATTAATTTTCAAAGTAGTGTGTGAAAAGTGCTATTCATTATCATTGCCTTGGTACTTTGCTTGCACATGAAAATTGCTTCGACAGTTCCATGTCATATATGTAGTAGGATTCCTCTAATCCTAGTATAACTATATCACTAGAAATTATTATTATGGGTTCTATAATATGCTATCAGCCTTTACACAAAATTTTATTGGTGATGTCTTCAAACTCTCAAGTTCTCAGTCAAAATGGAAGACTGAACACCTGTTCTGGCTCCACCAAAAAAAAAAAAAAAACTAGTTTTGGTGAGTGAAACATATTTTTCTAATCTTTTTCTTGTGGGTCTTCTTTACTCGATCAATTTCTCGAGGGTTATAAGGTCACTGAAATTGTGGCTATCTTTTGTTAATGGCATATTGATTGATAGGCCAGAACGATGAGAATAGGAAAAGCGAACTCTATGTTCCTATTATTCATATATATATATATATATATATATATATATTTCCAAATGTGTTTCTGAATGGGCTTACATTTACTACCAGAAAATATGAAGCAATTAGCAGAAGAAGTTTCTGGACGTCTACGCAGTAAACTAGGCAGCCAAAATTACGTACAAGTTTACAATGACATCAGGAAACAACTCAAGGCAAAAAGGGATAAGAGGAAACAGGATGAAAAGCGCTTGGCTGTTGTTAATCCTATGCAGAATGCCAAGAGGAAACTGAGGATTGCAGAGAAGCATCGGGCCAACAAGAAAAGGAAGATGATGACAATGAAAATGGGGAGATGGGCACATCATTCCAAGTCAAAGTGATTTTGCATCAAGTTGACATTGTTAAGGCCGACCAGATAAGGAGTTACTGATCACGATAATGCCAATACAAGGATGGACTAATTTCCATATTCTGTTAGATATTGCGGATGCAGCCCAGTTTTGTTAAGATGACTGTTGTGGGTGACTTTGACAGGGATGGCACTACCAAGTTGACATAGCAATCCGACTAAGACTCATCTGATGTATAGTAATTTTTCTTTCCAAAATCATACCATTTATAAGTAATATTGAAAATAGCCTTGTTCAATGATCATCAGTTATGTTACCCTAGTTGTGATAGTAAACTTTGTTCTGCTTGGAACCAGGCTTGGATGAAATGAACTTTATGCAATGCAAAACCTATGAAATAGACCTGTGCAAGGGAAAAAACCTGCGCTGATAACATTACGGCAATTCTTTTGGGATTGATGTGAGAAGAATTTGGATGTGAAATGATACATTTGATGAAGTTTCACCATTTTTTTAATGAAAAAATAAAAGTGAGATTTTGAATTAAAAAGAGATGCAAAGTTCACATTGTGGGTGTCAAAGTGTTATAATTCTGACCATGGTAGTGAACCTGAGAATTATTCTTAATTCAACATTCTCCATGGACCAAAAACAAATAGGAATAAATCACACCTTGAAGAATTGAAATATGCAATGAACTTCTGTTTTGACGTTTTAAATTGTTAGTAACTTTGCCTTCTAAAGTTATGGAACAGTTTTTCTTAATTTATAATCAAAGCATATGCTGGCCTAACATCAACATCAAGTAAGACAGATCTAGAAACCACACGATTTTCTTGTAATCTTCCTTATGTATTTGTCCTTGTGCTTGAGTCTGTCTATCAGAAGTTATGTTCATGTTACCATTTTCAATCTTTTAAACTTGTCATGAGAAGAGATGGCCTAAATGATCTCCTTATTACAGAAAACAAAAAACATTTATTTCGGATCCACTTCTTTAAGTAAGCAATCTATAGATAAAATATAAAGTAATGCTAGGTAAACCACATTTTTGATACTTTATACATTTGATAACAAATAAAACACACACTTGCATATATAGAAAATGTCCAATTTTCCATACATGTCATGAAAAGAATAATATACGTATCATTCTATGAAAGGTTATGGTAGTCTGTTTGAGATTTGTAGTACAACTTTGAACTAGTTATAGACATTATTATGGATTCATAGGATATTGGTAATATATGTACATTTTTTTTTTTGAGAAGTAATAACTGTAATATGTACAGTTTTATTTTTTATTTTTGATCAAGTGAATATCATTCATTTAAACTGCAATTACAACATTGCCGCAATTACAACACCCAAACACGGGTTTACAATCGAGTAAGGCAGCAAGTGACTAGTACTACACATACTTACTCTTTAGACACTACACTGATATGACAACGATTTCAACAATGAAGGCTGAATTGGATGGCTAATCGAGTTAGCTAGGCCAAAATAGGCAGCAATGACTAGGATGGGATCAAACCACAATAGAAATTTATTGGGCGGGCCATCCCAGAATCTCCCGGAAACCTCAGCATAGGCTGGTAATAAAATGTACGGCCAAAAGCTGGCAGAAGGCTGGGCCCTGTTAACCCTAAACTGGCTGCCTAATTCAAAACAATCGTCAGAACTCATGACACTAACTACCCTAACTCGAACTAGAAGGGACTTATTTGAGGTCAGAAAGACCCAAAAACTGCAAAAAACTAAACGACTCAAACCAATAACAGTTGAAAGCTAACTATTGTTATCATTTTTCATTTTCTTCTCTCTCTCTTTTATATTTTTGGGGTCAATTTTCGTCTCTTCTCTGGTGTCCAAGTTTATTTTGGGTGTGGTTATTATAAATAATGTCGGAGACTCCATGCGTTTGGTGGGAAATTGTTCCAAGGAGTTGACCGTTAATCTTTATTTTTCCTGAAAAAAAATAAAAATCTCACAACTCTTTTACAGTTGCTTGGATTAGTGGGCAGAAAACATCAAACACCACCACCAGTTCAACTTGAGTTTTAATCTCTGTCTTCCTTATTTCCTACCCAAGATCCAGTCTAGTCCTGCTTAGCTCTCTCTCTCTCTCTCTGATCTGAAGCCCAAGATCTAAGTGGGTTCATCTTCACAGAAATCAATGCAAGAGGGGACAGATTCAGGTTAGTGCTCCTTGCTTTTAATCTTTGGTCGATGTTTTAAACACTGAGCTAGAAAGTTAAAAGCTTCATGCGGACTCTTTGAAGACAAGTTAAATTGATTCACGGAATTGGTTGGATTAAATGTGTAGAAATTTAGTGTACTTGGGTTGGTGGAGAGCTGAGAAATCTTGAAGAAAGTGATAAAGCTTAAGACTTTAAGATCATGAAGATTGCATCTTTGGTTATTGTTTGGATTGTGTATGGGTTGTTGGGTTTGGGGTTCACATATTCATACCCTACTTCAGCATTTGATGATCTCAGAAATGAAAGAAGTGAAACCACCGTCACTTATAGCTATGATAGAATGGATGAAGTGAAGAAAGCATGTGGGTTTGTTCTATCTTCTGCTTCAGAACTGAAAGCTGAAGATGAGAGAGTATATAGTATGAAGAAGGAACTCTTTTTTGTGAATGGGGATTGGAGGCAGGAGGTGGGTAAGGATCCAATCATGCCATTTGATGATAGAGAAGTTCAGAGTGAGTTTTTGGGTAATAGAACTCCGTCGAACTTGGCTTCGTTTTGGCTTATGGATATTGATCGTGCCCATCGATCCAAGAAGTCACTAAGTGTTAGTGGATTCATGGTTATGGGTATTACTATAGATGATAGCTTTATGGATTATGGGTATCAAGGGAATCCCGAGTTCCAAATGTGGCCTAGCCATTCTCAAATTACAATTTCCTTCCAAGGGATTTACACTGAAACCAAGAAGAATGGTGGTGAAAGAGTGATGTGCTTGTTGGGGAGTACAATGTTGCCGTCTCGGGAGCCTGATTCTGCTAATCCATGGGAGTGGCTGAAGGCTTCTGATTCAAGTAATCAACCTCCTCTTTCTCAAGATGATCAGATTCTACTTGTTCTTCACTTTCCGATGACTTTCAATTTGACAAATAGGGCTATCCGAGGGGAAATGAGAAGTTTAAATCCAAAGTCAAACTCAAAGTACTTTGATGAGGTTCACATTTTATCACAGTTGGGGAAGTCTGCAGTGTATAAATTTGGATCAGAAAAGATTGTTTCTAGAGCATGTGATCCATACCCTTCTAATGATAGCTTGGTATATGGTGGCATTAGCAACTACAAAGGTCATGCTATTTGCGAAATCCTTGATGAAGTTGCACAGGACCAAGCTTTCACTGTTGTGCCGAACTGGAGATGCAATGGCACCGATGAGTTTTGCAGTAAGTTAGGTCCATTTGTGACAGATAAAGAGATTAAGGCGTCAGACGGAAGCTTTAAAGGTGTTAAGCTTTACATGCAGGAAATCAAGTGTGAACAAAAAGCTGCCAGGGGAAATGCCAGTTCTGCAAGGGTTTCAGCTGTATTTAGAGCTGTTTCTCCGATGGAGAATCTATATACTGCAGCAAAGAGATCCGGGCTTAACAACATGACTGTTGCTGCTGAGGGAATTTGGAAATCTACCAGTGGACAGCTCTGCATGGTTGGTTGCCTTGGACTTGTTGATGTTGTAGGGAGTCAATGCAATACTCGGATATGTATGTATGTACCTACCTCTTTCTCCATAAAGCAACGAAGCATTCTTTATGGAAGTTTCTCTAGCATCAATGATAGTGGTACATCATATTTTCCTCTCTCCTTTGAAAAGTTAGTGCAGCCTTCGGAACTGTGGAATTATTTCAGAGTCTCCATTCCAAACTACAAGTACACAAAAATCTATTCAGCTGCTGTTGTCTTAGAAAAAAACGAGCCCTTCAGTGTTGGAACTGTGTTCAAGAAATCTTTTCTGAGTTTTCCCAAACTGGAAGACGCAGAAGCTTTTGAACTCAGTCTTTCTGTTCTCTCCGAAGATCTAACCCTTCATGTGTCTGCATTTCCCGATCCAATTCCGAAGCCTCAGCCTCCAAGAGTAGACCTTCAGATGGAGATTCTCTCAGTGGGTCCCTTGTTTGGACGCTATTGGTCTCCACAAAATGGTTCCATTGCACAAGAGGAGACTCCTTACCACACAAAGTCTGAATACACTGAAAAGCAGCTCCTTCTAAATGTATCAGCACAGCTCAACATCGCCGGAAACGCCTATAGCAATCTTTCTGTGCTATATTTGGAAGGCCTTTATGATCCACATGTTGGAAAGATGTATCTAGTTGGATGCAGGGATGTTCGAGCCTCGTGGAAGATCTTGTATGATAGCATGGATCTTGAAGCCGGGCTAGATTGTTTGGTTGAGGTGGTTGTGGCTTATCCTCCCACTACATCTCGATGGTTAGTCAATCCAGCAGCCTATATTTCTGTAGCCAGCCAAAGGACTGAAGATGATCCTCTTTACTTCAGTACAGTCAAGCTCCAAACTCTTCCAATTATGTACAGGAAGCAGCGGGAAGACATTCTCTCTCGTCGGGGGATTGAGGGAATCCTCCGAGTTTTGACTCTTTCACTAGCAATATGTGGAATTTTAAGCCAACTGTTTTACATCAGGTATAATGTGGATTCTGTTCCTTACATGTCTCTAGTCATGCTCAGTATTCAAGCCATTGGGTATAGCATTCCTCTGGTCACAGGCGCTGAAGCACTCTTCAAGAAGTTAGCTTCTGAATCCTATGAAACATCAACATATGACCTTGATAATAGTCGGTGGATTCATATACTTGATTACACGGTTAAGCTTCTTCTGATGGCCTCATTGTTACTGACTTTAAGACTTTGTCAGAAAGTGTGGAAATCTCGCATCAGGTTACTTGCACAAACTCCTCTTGAACCACATCGTGTACCTAATGATAAGCGGGTGCTTATAACCACCTCAGCAATACATTTGATTGGCTATGTAATGGTTCTAGTCATTCATAGTATGAGGACCGGCCAAAGATCTATCCGGACGAAAAGCTATAAAATTGCCAGGGAAGAATCTCGTGGACTGGGGGAATGGGAAACTGAACTTGAGGAGTATGTGGGACTTGTCCAAGATTTTTTCCTACTCCCCCAGATGATTGGTAACCTGGTGTGGCAGATTGATTGTAAACCACTCAGAAGATTTTATTTCGTTGGGATCACACTGGTCAGACTCTTTCCCCACATTTATGATTATGTTAGAGCTCCGTCTCTCAACCCTTACTTTGCCGAGGAGTATGAGTTTGTCAACCCAAGTTCGGACTTTTACTCCAAGTTTGGGGATATCGCCATACCTATTACAGCAATTCTCCTTGCAGTTGTAGTCTATGTTCAGCAGAGGTGGAATTATGAGAGGCTGAGCAAGATGCTTACTTTCGGGCAATGTAGGCTTCTTCCTTTGGGTTCCAGAATGTATGAGAGGTTGCCTTCCAGTTCCAAGGCATTCGAAGCTGAGCTTGTTTCTGGTGTCAATGGTAATGCTAGACAAGAGAACAAAGAGAGTGATGATGTAGAGTGATACGGAAACTTTTCAAAATTACATACAGATAAGAGTTGTTGCGACTTGTAAAACATATGTGCACAGTAATGTTAATTTGATGATTTCACTTGTGACTTGTGAGACGTTCTCTTTTTTCGGTGGAAACTTATGATGATGATGTTAAGTTTATTGGGATCGTCTACAGTACATTAATGTATCGATACATCAAGTAGACTATGTTCAATGCAGATGTAGACTAGTTCAGTACATGGGTAGACATGCATGGAGTTAATCTACCCTCATACTGAGCTAGTCTACATCTGTATTGAACTTAGTCTACTTAATGTATCGGTACATTAATGTACTGAAGTATTTTCCAAGCTTATTTTGGGTTCTAAAAGATTGTTCGACCTCGGATTTTCGTTGGTATTTGGGCCTGTTGTTCTTGGAGTTCCAATACGGGATGCTTTTGGATGGACCTAACGAGGCAGCTAGGCCATGTTCTCAATCATCGTTATGTCACTTATGTGGACTAAATTGTTTTGTTTTGTTGCTTTTATTTTGGTCAAGCTGGGACAGTCTTCAAATTAATACCCACCTTCAAAGCAATGGTCGACATAACGGAGCATCCATGGCCGGACCTCAAGCGGCGCGGCGGTGTAGCTGCACCAGTCTTCCGGTTCTGGTCCTTGGATTTTTTTTATTGTCTAAATGTATATAATTGTAGATATTTTCTCAGAAGCATCCATTAGCAATTGATTCATATAGTTTAGGGCTGCCACTTGGTTTGGTAATTACCAAACCGACCGAATACCAACCGATGTTTTAGGTTTGGTAAACCGACTTTTTGGTAACCGAAACCGATAAAACCGAAATCGAAAATTACCGAAAAAGTTGGTTTGGTTTTGGTAAATACCGAATCTACCGATTATCTAAATATTAGATTTATATACTACAGTTTTCAATACACATACATGTATATTAAAAAATAAACATAACTTTTTTTATAATAGTATGAATATTACTACATATACTACATTAATAGTACATGTATTTTAAGTAACCTAGTCAAAGATGGTTAAATAACCTAGTTTTAGTGAAAATAGCTAAAACTTGATGTCATATATACAAAAGAAAGTTATAATTAGTAGATGAATACAACGTTTATGACTATAAAATTTAAAAACCTAGTTTTGTTCATTCTAATTTATATTATATAGAATTAGTTGTTCCAAAGTTGGTAATACTGAAAACTGAAATACCGAATTTGGTAGATATAATTAAAAACTGAAAATTTTGGTTGGTAATTGGTAGCTCAGTTTTGAAACCGAAAGCTTTGGTTTTGAAGTTGGTAATACCTATAACCGATTCGAACCGACCGAGTGACAGCCCTAATATAGTTCAGTTGGTAAAGTGTGTTCGAACTTATAGATTTAATTTTTTTTTTTTTAATTCCCTTTTTTGGTCTCTCTCTCTCTCTGTTGGTTACAGCAAAACTTTATTTTCTTTAAAAAACACAGAACGCCACCATATACAATTATATCTTTAATCGTTTATGTTTGCATTATTCAATTAGATGTTTGATTTAGGATTGTTTTTATATGGTCTTCGCATCTGATTGTTCATTTAGTTAGCTTTTAATAAAGTATAATCTATCCCAAGAGGGAGCCAAGAAACGGGTCCTAGTGGTGCAAAGAACAAGACCAAGACTGATTGCAAGGTTGTCAAGACTTCACCTATGAAGCGCAGCAAGGGCTCTAGGAAAGTGAAAAAATTGGTGAATGGACTCCTTGAGTTCACTGTACCAGTGGATGTAGGTACCCCCAAATCCTCCAAAGGGAAGGAGGTAGCTCTGCTTAGTTTGTTTTTCCAATTCTAATAATGTCTATGCTAGTGGAAGCTTCTGTAGAAATATCTGGCTCTCTCATACCGCAATAACGTGCTTGACATAGTAGGGTTAGATAGAATAGGTTGCCTACAAAGCGAGTTATTTTTTGTTTTTTTTGTTTTTTTTTTTTGAAATAAGAAGGCAGTAGCCAATATATTGATCAAAGCCAGAATGACCCTTACATACTCTTTCGCTGCCATCTAGACAAACAAGAAGATGTGTTAGTATCCACAGTGGTACATAGAGCTAGGGCGCTAGAATAGCTGAATAAAATAGAAGGATCAATTGGTGTACAACTAGAGACACACTAGGACTTAAGTCGACAAGACCAAGACCCAATACTAAACAAGATGCACAAAAGTGCCTAGATTGTCCCTAAAAATAGGGAATTATTGAAAAAACTAGAGAAAACTAAATAATAAGGCAGGGCCCAAAAGAACCCCAACCCAAACTTCAACCCATAATGGGCCCACAGCCAGTGCCCAAGCCCAGAAGGTTAGAACTCGAAGATGGGCCGTACCTAGCCCTCCCGGCCTAGACCAGCCTCGCTGCGCCTCCATCCCCGTCTCCACCATTGCTGTCGGACAGAAAATGACGCCGTTGCCACCTACCCCCCGGCGAGGAACGCCACCGAACACCATCCCTATCCCAAACCAGATCGCACCCTGAACTCTGTGACAAATCCAAACCAGCAATTCGATCACCGCCATCAACCAATCAAGCAACATCCGATCCATTCCATCGAACATGGCCCGCCGAATTCTGACCATCACTAGATACCGCCACACCCCGGCAGGCAGCAGAGCCCCGAGTCCACTCCGATCCTAGTCCTTAGCCACGGCTCAGCTACTCCTTTGAATTTTGTTAGCATAGACTACTTGGTGCTTACACACTTTTGTACTATTCTTTGACCATAATCAAGGTTCATATTAATTTATGATCTCTTTATCTCAAAAAAAAAAAAAAAAGGTTTAATATCAAATATCGTTGTTCAATATGTACATAAATTGCTAACATTTAAGTATGCTATTGTGTTAGGGGACCATAAGCTGCTAGTTGTAGCTAATGTTAGCCTTGCCGAAGAGTCCGCAATTTCAGCTTAGCTAGCTTCTTGTGGCCTTGTGGTTTAAAGCTTAGCCACCCTATATAGGGGTGGGGATTAAATGTAATACATACAGAATATTAAATTGCTAGCATTTAGGCATACTAGCTAGGGTTTAGCGTTCACTTATTGGAAGTTTCTCATCCCACTTTAGTTGTCATGTTCATAGCTAGCTAGATTTTCAACTACTTTTTCCCCTTTTTTTATTTTTTTATTTTTTATCGATAGAAGAAGAAAAAAGTTACAACTTAAAACTCCTAATACAACCTACACTAGGAAAATCAAAATTGAAAGCATTAATAGTAGATAGAGGTAAAGCATGATTCCAACTTGCCAAACCAACTGTATGTCCTAAATAGATTTTGAGAGAATCTTGCGTGGAGCAACCCTAAAGCCACGTTGTGGGCCGGACTAATCATTGCCTAGCAGGAGGGGTGTTTTAGGTATTTCACTTTAGAGAGCAGGGGCAATTTTGGAAAAGAGAGAAAATTTTCTTTTTTTTGATTGGTTGGCCCTAAAGCCACGTGGTGAGGAAACCCCAACCTAAGAATTTCTCATAGATTTTCAACTGCTTGTTACCAAGTTTTCATTCAATATTGCATGCACTCATGAATCTCGAGATTCTCAAACTACTAGATTAATGGTCGACCAACTAATAAGTTTTCATTCCCAAAATGTCTTTGCAGTTCACTGAAAAATTGAAAATACCTTATTCCATTGATGTGTAGTCCTCTCATTGGTAGGTCGGAATAATTCAATAGTCAGCTCGACACAAGACCCTTTACATCTATTATTTTATTTCTAGAAATTGGAAACGGGGAGAACCATAACATGGAAGTTGCATCCCCTAGGTCAAGTGAGACCCCAAAATGAAATTGTTCACTTATAATAGATTAGAGCAACTCCAACAATTTCTTTATAATTTTTGAATTATAGGGAAGTAAAAGTCAAAGCTTTAAGTAATTTTTCTTCTCCAACTCCAACAGATTCCTTATTTTACTGCAATCTCTAAAATCTCCATAGTTCTTCCTTAAAATTTTAGAGATTGCTGTAAATTTAGGGAATTTTGTTTTCTCTTTCCTCACTATCACTAAAATGGGGATAGTTATACGGAATCTGTTGGAGCAAAAGAGACTCATTTTTTCTCTAAAGTATAGAAAAATTAAAATATGGAGAAAATTTTGGAGTTGCTCTTAGTGACCTTGTAGGTTTAATAGTCAAGTAGATTAAAGTTTTGGTATTCCATCCTACACATATTGCTTTTATAGGTAAAGTGAACTTTTAGCTGGTGTAATAAGTAGAGAGACCTGTGAAAACCAGTAACATTGCCTCGCTGGAACCATCACCAATGTCACACCGCCGTTCGTGCACCAGCCATCACTAACCCAGGTTGTGAGACCCCAAATCAGGCTATGATAGGGTTGTATTTAACAAACCTAGATGCCAACCAGCCACAGACCACCACATCACTGTGAAAGCCTTCCGTCCACCTGTCCTATTCGCCCCCATTGTGCAAGCAAGGCCAGCGTCCATTACCAATGTTGGAGCGCAGCCGAACAAGGAGAACCAACGAGAGTGCTCATTAGGTTTTCAGTGCCGAGGTGTTGCTTGTCAAGAAACATTATATTGGATTAAATAACAGCTGCTTAAAAAAAAAAAAAAAACTGAAGAAAAGCTTTGTCATCCTCCACGTTATCAATTTCTCCACGTAACATTCTTCACCTACTAGTTCACCATCATTTTGCTTATCTCATAAGATTAAACGAAAACATGTGTGACTTGTAGGTTTCGGAAAGCAGAAGCGTAAGGGGGGAAAATTCTATAATATATACCTGTATATCATACACTCATTTACAAACGTGACAACAAATTTGTTGTGAGAGTGGTAACTTGAGTCCTATTTTGTGTAATCTTAGGCCACGTTTGGTTGCGGAAAGTAAGCATTAGGAAAGGACACTTGTTCCTTTCTTGCGTTTGGGATACAAAAGGAAATGAAATACTTTTCTGAAGAAAGGGAAAATAAGGAGGAAAGTGGGAAACCAAACCCTAAAGGAATTACTCTCCCCTCTTATTTTCTTGCATTTATTACTCACAACACATTATTTTATTCCATTAGTTACATACACTTTAACAACTTTCCTAATAACTTTCCTTATATTACCAAACATCGGAATAGAAAGTTCTTGAAAATTTTCATTTCCCTTCCCATGGGAAAGACAATAAAATTATTTTTATTTCCATGAACCAAACGAGGCCTTAGTTTTACTAATGATAATTACAACACTTACCACCTTGTTATAAGTTTTTGAATAATTCATTGTTAACGTTGTAATTGATTTAATTATATGTAAATAGGGTAAATGACTATGGTAAATTTGTTTTCAATGTTGTAATTTTGATCCATATAGATTGTAATTATTGTTCAAGTAAATGTAAAATGAGTGTATATATGATAAACATCACAGTACCATAGCTTGTCTCGCTTAATAGATGTTATCATGTTAATAGGCTCATTGAACCAAATCACTAATAACAGTCATTATCATGGTAACTCAATATGAACATGATCCGATCAACTCCAATCCGAATATCTATAATTTCATCTGTGTTCATATTGTAGTTGGGTACCATTTTGCGAGGTCTAAAATTATGTGAGGTTAGTTGCTAATAGGTCAGGGATGTGAGCAATAATTCATTGGTCTAGCTTCTAGGCTCATTAAAGTGAGAGAAATTCTACCTTCTGGAAAAGAAAAATAATCAGTTGAAGTCCGAATTGGCTTTCTAGAACCAAAATATCTCCATTTCCGCGCCAATATAAATAAGACCCTATCCGACCCAGTAATAATTCTTCTTCATCTCTTTCTGGCTACGTACAAAATTTCATTTATATGTCAGTCTAGCACTGCCATTCTTACATAACAGTTTGATTTTTCAAGTTTCTTTTTCGGTCTTGAATTTCGAAGACAAAAAAAGAGAATCTGAGAAGAAACCATCTAGGTTTTCAAAGCTTTTTGAGTCCCAAGTTCTTTTCTAATTCAGAGTTCAAATGTCATGGCTTTGGTAGAAGTACTTTGGGAGAGATATTAGCTTTTCTGTTTAGTTTGGAGCGTTTTAGTTGTTGAAATGGAGAGTGGTAATATCCAATTAGGCAGTTCCTCTATATGGAGGAACCATGGTAGTGTGGACGCTTTTTCGAGTTCTACACGCAGAGAAGACGATGAAGAAGCTCTCAAATGGGCGGCCCTAGAGAAGCTTCCCACTTATAATCGTCTGAGGAAAGGTATACTCACCTCGGCCAGTGGAAAAGCTAATGAAATTGATATACCAAATCTTGGTTTTGAAGAGAAAAAGGACTTGGTTGAGAGGTTGCTTAAAGGCACTGAAGACGGCAACGAAAAGTTTGTATTGAAGCTCAAGAATCGTATTGATAGGTGAGATCCTCAACTTAATCCCATTATACATCATGTATGGTGTATCTATGAATATTTTTTTTTTGCTATTTTCTTATTCATATATAATCTGTTTAGAGGGTATCTCACTTTTGTTAGATTCCATCCTTAACATGAATATGGATGTTTTAGCTGAATGGCCAAGCTTTCGGTTGAAGGTTTGATCAGTTAATTATTAAACTCTTCGTTAGTGACAAAGTTGGGAAGACATTTTTCTTTTAAAGTGTTTGATGCTTACTTTGATGGGTAATATAGCTCTTAATTTGTTGAATGTGTCATGTTTCTCAGAGTTGGAATTGATCTTCCCACAATTGAAGTTCGATTTGAGCATCTAAATATAGAAGCAGAAGCTTATGTAGGAAGCCGAGCTTTGCCTACTCTCGTAAACTGGACTGCTAACATAATCCAGGTAACAATATGTTCAAAGCTAGACCAAACTATCTACTCGTGTAGAGGACGATGCTTTCAATTAATCAATATTTGCTTGTTAATGCTCACAATTTACATTGTGCACTGATCTTGAAGGGATTCTTGACCAATCTCAGTATACTTTCAAGTAGCAAGACAAAAGTCTCTATCCTTAACAATGTTAATGGAATTATAAAGCCTAGCAGGTGAGCTTAGTTTTCCTTGCGTGTTTTACTTCCTCACAATTTTAAAGAAAAACTGATATTTGGGTACTCGATCAGATATCATTTCTTTCATGCATATATATACATATATATTTCAGAATGACATTACTATTGGGTCCTCCAAGTTCTGGCAAGACCACACTGTTATTGGCTTTGGCTGGAAAGCTTGATCCAGATCTAAAGGTGCAAAGGAATCTCACTAACAGCTTCACAAATTTCTCTAGTTTTTTTTCCCCTGAAAATTTCAGCCACATCTGAATGATCTGATTTGTAAACCAAAATTTATGCTTCAGCTGTCGGGAGCAGTGACTTATAATGGCCATGGAATGAATGATTTTGTACCCCAAAAAACTGCTGCATACATCAGTCAACATGATATGCATATTGGAGAAATGACTGTAAGGGAGACATTGGCCTTTTCTGCAAGATGCCAAGGGGTCGGAACTCGTTACGGTCAGTTCATTTGTGGACCACTTTTCTTTTTCTTCTATCTGTGTTGATTTTACTCACATAATGAACAATTGAATATGTTGTGTGTCTGTGTGCGAGAAGCAATTACTCATTTTCATTTTGGCCATGTGTAGATATGCTAGCTGAGCTATCCAGAAGAGAGAAAGCAGCTAATATAAAGCCTGATCCTGACATTGATGTCTTCATGAAGGTAGTTTCATCTATTGTTGAATGTCCAATAGACACGGGCATAGAAAATCTGTAACACATAGTATTTTGGAATTTATCTTCTTGTAATTAATGTGATTTTGTTGCCCTGGCCCGTAGCTTCTCCCAAACTTACTTTCTGGGTCATCAACAACTATGTGCATGCGCATGTGGTTCTAATTATTCGCTTCTGCTATTGTAGGCAACAGCAACAGAAGGTCAGGAGGTTAACGTAGTGACAGATTACATTCTGAAGGTAACCGACTTCGAGAATTTATCTCAACTCAACATTTACTTTTCACCTTTATTTTAATTTTTTTAATAAGTTATTGTAGTGAAAACTTGTTGAATTGGTTAACAGATTACTCACTTAAATATTTACATGTGTCATTTTAAAAAATAATACTTACCACGTATTAACAACACATTCTTTCTTGATATGTAACATTGTTAAGAAACATGCAACAAATATTGTCAAAATAATAAATTACACTTGGTAAAACTAAAATAAAGACTTATGACCACACTTCTTGTGCTTGTGGTAATTGAGTGCTCAAACATGTAATATCATAGTTGGACAACTTTTATCAAATGAAGAACTTTGATTTTTAACGGAGAAAATCCTTACAATATTGAGTACTTACACATCTTTTGGTCTAATATTAACTTTACCATGTTCATAACACAAATGTTGTTGCAGTTGTAAACTGGTTGATAATCTTGTAAATGATGTCGTATATGAAGTATGTACCACAAATATAACAAAACTTACCATTCTATACATCAATTGCCATGGACTCTGGTAATTATTGAAGTAATCATTTCATTAATGATACAAACTTAAAGATTTACCATTCTCACAAAAAAAATTGTTGTCATACTTGTTAAATTCTCTATTAACTAGTACATCAATTTAGGTGGAGTAATCACTATAAGTAGAACAAAAATTACAGCTTTTACATCAATCTAGTAAATATGATCGTAGGTGGAGTAATTACCACAAATAGAACATTAACTACAACTTCTTACATCATTTATTGTAAAATGTATCATCATAGATATAATTTTCTAATCAATAACAGACATTACATGAGAAAGTACCCTAATTACACAATTGAGAACCTTACATCAGTGAGGACACATGCTCTATTTGCTCTACAAATGAAGTATTACCACTAGAACAACATATTCATTGTAACATTTGTAGATTGCTTTATAAACTTGTAAATATGGTTGTAGGTGGAATAAGAACCCGAATAAAATTTAATCCACATCTATATATAAGGTAACATAATTAATGCCATCATATAAGTAATTATTTTATTTCATGATAAATTACTCAAAATAGACCACAGTTATAATTTGTTAAGGAAAGTATTAATGATGTAGTTAATTAGTATTAGAAAGACTCGTTATTTTTTTATATGATCATATCAATAACTAGACTTTTTGTGAGTCGAACTCACAACCTCCCACTTACAAAGGGGAGACTTATGCCACTAGACCAAATGGTACTGGACTTTTCTTCATTTTTTAGAGAAAAATATTTCATATTTAATTTTTAATGATTTGGTGAAGGTGTAAACCATTTATGCTATTTTAAATATTTTGATCTGTTGGATATATTACTAATCCAATAGTCTAAAAAATTCACCAAAATGGGTGAATCCCCAACACTCGGGTACCTAAGAAATTCAATATTTATTTATAGATTTTGGGACTGGAAGTGTGTGCTGATACGATGGTAGGGGATGAAATGTTAAGAGGTATCTCCGGAGGACAAAGGAAGCGTGTTACAACAGGTAAAGAAAAATTCAATATCTGATGTGTCGCAAATACTAACTAGTAAAGAAATTCAATAACTGAATTATCTGCAAAATTAACTAGTTCTTGACATTCAATATACTAACTTATAGGTGAGATGCTTGTTGGACCGGCAAACGCTTTGTTCATGGACGAGATATCTACCGGTTTGGACAGCTCGACAACATTTCAAATTGTGAATTCAATCAAACAAAATATTCACACATTTAATGGAACGGCTGTCATCTCACTCCTCCAGCCAGCACCAGAGACTTATGAGCTTTTTGATGACATTATCCTCCTCTCAGATGGCCAGATTGTGTACCAGGGTCCTCGTGAGCATGTGCTTGAGTTTTTTGAAACTATGGGATTTAAATGTCCTGAGAGGAAAGGCATTGCTGACTTCCTACAAGAGGTACTTAGCTGTGACGAATCTTTCTCATCCATCAAAGTAGAAATCTTACCATCACAATAATATGCACGTTCCATGTTTCCATAGGTGACATCAAGGAAAGATCAGGAGCAATATTGGGAAAGGAAAGAGGATCCCTACAGTTTCGTTACAGTTAGGAAATTTGTTGAGGCATTTGAATCATTCCATGTGGGACAAAGACTTGGGGAGGAACTTTCAATTCCATTTGACAAAAGAAAGAGCCACCCGGCAGCTTTAACAACGAAAAAGTATGGTGCTAAAAAGGGAGAATTGTTGAAAGCTTGCATCTCAAGGCAACTTTTGCTGATAAAGAGGAATTCCTTTGTCTTTTACTTCAAGTTCTCCCAAGTAGGTTTCAATTATATATCATATGTTCTTTATTAACATCCTAGAAAACAGTTTTTCTTTTGTTTATAGTTGGTTATCGGTTCTTTTCCTGGTTGTAGATTACAATTATGGCATTGATTAGCATGACAATGTTTCTACGAACCAAGATGCACCACAGCTCAATAAATGATGCAGTAATTTATATGGGTGCTATGTTCTTCGCCAATGTCATAGTTATGTTTAATGGGATGTCAGAGATTTCAATGACCATTTTAAAGCTCCCTGTCTTTTATAAGCAAAGGGACTTTTTCTTCTTCCCTTCATGGGCATATGGTCTTCCAGCATGGATTCTCCAAATACCTATATCATTTGTAGAAGTAGCAGTTTGGGTGTTCATGACCTACTACGTGATCGGATATGATCCAAATGTTGGACGGTAAACAAGTAAAGCTTTATAGTTAACTTGCTTGCTATGCATAGAAATTTTGCAATCTTTGATGCATGGTTGTTCACATGATGCAGGTTTCTCAAGCAATATATCCTCTTCTTGTTTGTTAACCAGATGGCTTCCGGTTTATTTCGTACTATTGGAGCATTGTGTAGAGACTTGGTTGTTGCTAACACTTTGGGGTCATTTGCACTGCTCATACTTTTCACATTAAGTGGCTTTGTTCTCTCTAAAGGTACAAACAACATAACAAGATGAATTAATGCACGGGAAACTTAACACGAGTTATTCTCAATAGTTATGTTTTAAGCTTATATGATGCTTAAAATGTCGCAGATGATATTAACAAGGGGTGGATTTGGGGTTACTGGAGTTCACCTCTGATGTACAGTCAGAATGCAATCGTAGTTAATGAGTTACTTGGGAAGAGCTGGAGACATGTATGTTCATTATCATTTCTCCATTTTCTGTCAACACGTTTGTTTTTTCAAAATAATCTGATGATTTCTCATTTCTGAGTTCTATTTTGTACAAAAGGTACTGCCAAACTCTACAATATCTGTAGGAGTTGCAGCTTTAGAGTACCGCGGGTTCTTTGCACACGCGTATTGGTATTGGCTAGGAGTTGGGGCACTGATTGGATTCTCATTGCTATTCAACATTTTTTATGTTCTAGCTCTCTCCTACCTAAACCGTTGGTATCTCATACCCAATTGTGATTGAAATTTTAAGGATTAAGGTTGTCTGCTAATGTCAAATAAATGATTATGCAGCACTTGGCAAAATTCAGGCTGTTAAATCAGAAGATTCTGGGAGGATTGCAGAGGAAAGTCGGTCAAGTCAACCAACCACGCCAGGTGTAAAATCTCGTTGTTAGAGTGTAGTTCCAGAAGTCAACTGTGTGTCTGTTTTATAATGTTATATATATATATATATATATATATATATATATATATTCCCCAGGATGACAGTAAAATTGTAAAAACCATGCAGATAGTATGAATACAGAAGTTTCTGCGGAGGCTATTAACAGAGGGAAACGAGGAATGGTTCTTCCATTTGAACCACATTCCATAACCTTTGATGAAATCACATACTCAGTGGACATGCCACAGGTAACTTCATATGAAATAACGAGTGGAGTTTTAAAAGTTCGATTGCTGAAAATCAACTAGGCTATAAATTAGCTATTTAATTTTATTAAGTCGGTGCAAAATAAAAGATTTCCAAATCTGAACCTACAGGAAATGAAGATGGAGGGTGTTGTAGAGGAAAAGTTAGTTCTTCTGAAGGCTGTGAGCGGTTCTTTCAGGCCAGGTGTTTTAACAGCTCTTATGGGTGTAAGTGGTGCTGGTAAAACGACTCTCATGGATGTACTGGCTGGTAGGAAAACTGGTGGATATATTGAAGGAGACATAAAAATTTCCGGGTACCCAAAGAAGCAAGAAACATTTGCTCGGATTTCTGGATATTGTGAGCAAAATGACATTCACTCCCCTCAAGTTACTGTCTACGAGTCAGTGCTCTACTCAGCATGGCTTCGTTTGCCACCTGAAGTAACATCTGAAACCAAAAAGGTAATTAAGTATGATGGTATCTAATTAATATTGGAATTTATTTCACTGCTTATGTTTATCCTAGTGTTTGCCGTATATCCATTTTGTTAAATATTTTGGATCATTGGATTAGTAATATATCCAATGGTCCAAAATATTTAAAATTTGATAACTTATTTAGCCCCTTAGACAATTAATGTTTGATTATCAATTAATAATTGACAATTACGTTTTTTTCCTTTAAAAAAAAAATTAAAAAACCTTCTAACCTAGGCTCACCAAATTATTATTAGTTAAATAGTCTTTATTACTAATTAATTTTATAATTGGCCAATTAATGTTTCATTAATGCTTGATTATCAATTGAAAATTATACAATTGGCAATTACATTTTTCCTTATTAAAAACAAAAACCTTCTAACCTAGGCTCACGGAATTAGTATTAGTTAAATAGTCTTTATTACTAATTAATTATATCATTAGTAGTTTTCTTAACCAAATATAATTATTTTTACATTCATTTTACGACAACCACAACAATTAATGTAAAAATAGATAATCTTTATTTTAGATGTAGTAACTACTTCACGTACAACTTGTTATTACTGCTTTTTAAACTAATTTACAAATGTTATCACAATGTGTTATCATATAGGTAAACCATTATATTTTGAATAAAACCACGCATGTTCTCATTGGTGTAAAAAAGTTATTCCTTGCGTAATTAAAGTAATATATTGTGTAATATCCATCATCAAAGTTATAATTACTTTCAGACGATGTAATTTACCACAAACTACAATAATTGATATAAAAACGATAGTTTTTGTTCAAATTATAGTAATTACTCCATCTACAACCTATGTACTAGTTTATGGACAATTTAACAAGTGTGCCAACAAATTTGTTGTCAGAGTGGTAAATCTTTATATTTTTATCATTAATGAAATGATTACTTCAATGACCATGCATTTTACCACAATCCACGTCAATTGATGTAAAAGCGGTAATTTTTGTTCTATTTGCAGTAATTAGACCACCTAAACTAATGTACTAGTTTATGGACAATTTAATAAGTGTGACAACAAATTTATTGTCAGAGTGGTAAATCTTTATGTTTTTATCATTAATGAAATGATTACTACAATGACCATACATTTTACCACAACCCCCAACAATTGATGTAAAAGTGGTAATTTTTCTTCTATTTGTAATAATTAATTCAAAAAATACATCATTTACAAGATTATCAACCATTTTACAATTCCGACAACATTTGTGTTGTGAACATGGTAAAATTAATATTAGACCAAAAGATATGTAAGTACTCAGTATTGTAAGGAGGTTCTCCATTTGATAATCAATGTTCTCCATTTGATGAAAGTTGTCCAACTATATATGATATTTACATCTTTGACCACTTAATTACAATAACCACAATAAGTGTGGTCATAAGTCGTAATTTTAGTTCTACTAGATGTATTTATTATTTTGACAATATTTGTTACATGTTTCTGAACAATATTACATATCAAGATAGAATGTGTTGTTAATATGGTGAATTTCATTTTTTAAAATGACACGTGTCAATATTTAAGTGGATAACATGTTAACCAGTTCAATAGGTTTTCACTACATTAATTTATTAAAAATAGAAAAAAAATAATAATAAGGGTATGACATACATCAAGGTACCCTAAACGACCCCTATGTTTAGTGAAAAATCCAAAAACAGGTCAATCTAGCTTGAATTGCCAAACCTAAATGAATTCAGCTTTTCATCTTTACATGTATTAATAAGCTCATATAGTGATGCATTAGCTTTGCTAAATCAATAATTAAGCTACAATCTGAACACTTCTTCCCCTTCTTCAGGATATTTTGTAGAGTTCCCCAAGTTGTATATGTTTAGCAAGTGTTATGACATTTTAATATTTTATTCAATATTTAATATTTATTGTAATTTCACCAATAGTAAGTGTATGAAACAGTTTCAACTTTGAACAGGTCACAATTTGCTGGCTATAGTGGTGTTTAGTTCTAATTGTAAAATTCTATTGCAGGTGTTCATTGAGGAAGTGATGGAACTTGTGGAACTTAATCCATTAAGGCAAGCACTTGTTGGGTTGCCTGGTATCAATGGTCTTTCAACTGAGCAGCGCAAAAGGCTGACTATCGCAGTTGAGCTAGTGGCGAATCCCTCGGTAATATTCATGGATGAACCAACTTCGGGGTTAGATGCAAGAGCTGCTGCAATTGTCATGAGAACAGTTAGGAACACAGTGGATACTGGTAGAACAGTTGTGTGCACCATCCATCAGCCTAGCATTGACATTTTTGAATCTTTTGATGAGGTGAGAAATGCTAAGAGATTGGAAGACTAACTGTTTTTTTTTTCTTCATGAGTTTTCTTCTCATATATCTTAGTCTGATGAATGAGAATAATGTTGTTGTTGCAGCTACTGCTACTGAAGCGGGGAGGACAAGAAATTTATGTTGGTCCATTAGGTCGCCATTCTTGCAATCTAATCAAATATTTTCAGGTAAGTTATAATTTTAAGATATCCACTACTTATACTTAAAACTTGTTCTTTAATTCTCTTATGTCACTTTCTCTAAATTAAGGAAATTGAAGGAGTCTGTAAAATAAAAGATGGTTACAATCCAGCAACATGGATGTTGGATGTTTCCACTGCAGCACAAGAATTAGCTTTGGGGATTGATTTTGCTCATGTTTACAAAAACTCAGAACTATACAGGTCTACTAATTGATCTTCACTTCTATATTATTAGAATGTTTAACACCTTTAAAAACAAAATGCTGAAATACATATTTTTCAATGAATATGGTTCAGGAGAAATAAGCAACTCATTACAGAATATAACACGCCTTCCCCTTCTTCAAAGGAACTCTCTTTCCCTACTCGATACTCACAACCGTTTCTCATCCAATCTATGGCTTGCTTGTGGAAACAGCATTGGTCATATTGGCGTAACCCATCGTACAATGCAGTAAGACTTCTCTTCACAATAGGCATAGCATTGGTGTTTGGGACAATGTTCTGGAATCTTGGCTCCAAAACGTAAGTTAACCAAGAAACAAAAGTTGGTGAAATCTAGATCTTTATATCATTTTTCATAATGTATTAAAATTTGCTTTCTTACGAGATGCAGGAATAGACAACAAGATCTGTTTAATGCAATGGGCTGTATGTTCACTGCTGTTATCTTTCTCGGGGTCCAAAATGCAACATCTGTGCAACCTATAGTTGCTATTGAAAGAACAGTCTTTTACAGAGAAAAAGCTGCAGGGATGTATTCAGCCTTGGCTTATGCATTTGCACAGGTGACAGGTTTACTACATTGTTAACATCTTGGATCAGTAATTTAGATCACTATATGATTATTTAAATTTTCATATTTACTGTCACAGGTTACGATTGAGCTACCGTATATTTTGGTACAAGCTGTGGTTTATGGAGTCATAACTTATCTAATGATCGGATTTGAGAGAACTTTTGTTAAAATCTTTTGGTACATATTCTTCATGTTCTTCACATTGGCGTACTTCACATTTTATGGCATGATGGCTGTGGCGGTTACTCCAAACCATCACATAGCTACTATTGTTTCCAGTGCATTTTATGCAATATGGATGCTCTTTTCTGGTTTTCTTATTCCACGACCGGTAAGTGTTGGTTAATTTTTACAGATTAGAAGATAGAAAGTTTGCAGTATACAAAGTTACTTATATTTCCTTTTGTTTACTTCATTTTCTTATACCTGGCCAACAACAGAGGATTCCCATATGGTGGAGATGGTACTACTGGGCATGTCCAATAGCTTGGACATTGTATGGATTGATTACATCACAGTTTGGAGATGTTGATGATATGCTCGAAAATGGTGAAACAGTGAAACAGTTTTTGAGAGGTTATTTCGGTTTCAAACATGATTTTCTGGGAGTTATTGCAGTAGGGCTTGTTGGGTATGCAGTGCTCTTTGCATTCATCTTTGCCTTTTCTATAAGAGCATTTAACTTCCAAAAGCGCTAATATAATCTTCTTCATTGTTTTTGGAGGAAAATGTTAAACTACCAAACCGGCCAAGTAACACTAAGAGTACCCTTCATATATAGTATGTTCCATGAAGATTTGATAAGAGTGGTTATTGCTAGCTTTAGAACTTCTTTTAATTTGTGAGCAATTGTAAGCCTTAACCACAAAGTTAGAGGAAAAACCCCTCGATCAATGTAATGTTTGGTATACATTTTATGCGTAGTAAAAAATATTCGTTTTATTATTATTATTTTTTAAATAGGAATTGATTTCATTAGTAATCAAGCCATGAAAACAGGCTGAAATCTAACAGAATTTACATATGAAAAATTGGAAAATCAGATAACCTATCTAAGCTAAACTAAACTCATTAAAGTCTAAAAGGACGCTCGGATGACGCAAGCCTAACTAAGCAAGAACAACATGGCTTCCTAAGGAAAAATGATTGATCTAGTCTAATTTGCCGGCACACAATTGTGATACAAATAGTACTAGAAACATATTAGAAAAGCTTATAGAGATTACCCTTACCTAAAGAAGACTTGCATCCAAATGTCTAATAGCAAAAGAACTAAAATATAGCAGCTAACAATCTCAGCAACAGGTTGGTCTTCTTACTTCTCTGAAATATGCTGACTTGAATTGAGCCCAGGCCCAAAGACCTAAGCCCAAACCCAAGCTATATAAACAAAAGCCCATCCCTTTGCCAGGCCATCACCACCGCCGCCGCTGGCTCCTCCGGCGGTCGGCTCTTCCACCACACCATCTCACGTCAATCAGCGAACCATCAAAACCAGATGAATCTGGTTGGGAAGCCCGCCGATCTACCTCCTTGGTGTCTCTTCGACCACGACGCTTTCCCTAAAATAAAAAATAAATAAAATAAAAATAAATAAATAAATAAATAAAGAAAAAAAGAAAAGGAGACTTACAATTGAAATAAGGCTTCGTGGTGGTATGTCAATTTGATGTGTATGTCAAATTTGTGTTTGAGGTATAGTAAACTGAGAGTGGATGTGATTGCTTACCTCAATTGTTCACTCTACAAAATATTTATAAGTGAGCTTGAGCGGATATCACGGTTAGTGCGTGTAATGACATGCACTCTCTCAAGTCACTCATTAGTGGGTCTACGACATCACCCATAATAGAGTGCTCCCATCCATTGCGGGTTCATGGGACTGACTAGTTCGTTGTTGGCTTGATTGCCTTCGTGTGGTTCTGTCCTCGAGGAGATTTCTTGACAGAGTCAGGCTTTGCCTCTTTAGCTTATGTTGAGCGGAAACGCCCTATAATATTTTGCAACCCTACAAAAGGTGGCCGGACTGCAGATCATGAGATCCGGCTGAGTCGAGTTTAGCTTGAAAACAGATATCTAGCGTATAGGCGGGTTACTAGTTCAGCCTGAAAACATGTTAGTTGTTGGTTATCAGTTTGTCGACAATAGCTTTTCATAATAGGGCTGCCGCTTTGCAGAAAATAAGACCTTTTTTTTTGGGTCCATTAATTGTTTTGAACCTACACATTTAGCTCCATATGGATCTGCTTAAAGCCTTCATTAATTCACACTTCCAATGCTTTCGATCAAACCCTTTCATTCAATAACAGTAAACAAAAGCATTCATGTAGTATTATATCAATTAATTAACTGCAAATTACAAAATCATAGTTTGAAACCGACTAAATAGCAAGTTCCCATTTAACTAAAATGTCTTTATATTAGAACATCCTAGATTAGAATTGTCTTTAGAATATACTAGGTTGAGAACCCGCGCAATGCTGCGGGGCAGATTTACTGCTTAAAGCTCTCGTGTTCAAAACATACGAAGTTTTTGGAGGACAAATAAAACCAATATGAAGAACATGCATCATAAAGTTAAACGAAGTTGTTTAGACTAAATCTAGTTCTAGGAGTTGCATTTTGTATGACGCCATTATACAAACCATTTATATTATAAAAAAAAGGTGGATTTCATTTCATTACAGAAGATCACTTCATATAAGGGATTATAAGCCATCGTCTTATCAAAATATGGTTGTTGTGTACCACAGAGCATTCCCATGTAGGAAGCAAAAATATCTGCCTGGCTTCGTTTATCTTCTACTGACGCTGTTCTAAAGATGGTCATTCAGTTTTCAATCTTGCTTGGCATGCACTTGATGCAATTTTGTAGTGTCTTTGCTATCCTTGTGCACTTGCATTTTGAAGCATAGAGGAATAGATAAAACTTTGGTTAGCAACAATTATACACTACAAATAAAAAGATAACAATTAAGAATGAAAGCATCAACAGATGTCCAATTGGCCGTCACAGTAACAGTCAAACATTATTTGCTCATATTTATAATTTCAAATAGATGGAATATCATGAATGCAGGCTGTGTACCATTTTAGGAAGATTTCTGGGTTGGGAACCATTCTTTGAATTAAGTCTTTCCAAGAATAACCAGATTAATAAGACTTTCAGGGGATTTAAAGACAATAGCTTCTCTCGTACTATGCTAGATTGGAAAGAAGCAGTAGTTTAAGCACATAATTACCGGAAAGAAAAA
>LYNE01003753.1:15083-36326 GCA_001662545.1 Rosa x damascena
AGGGGAGACCAAATAGCCGAACTGTGGGGGTTCGTGCTCACTCCAAGCTTGGAGCTTGTAGAGTCCTCCAACTAATCCAACCCCTCTAGGAAATTCCCAATTTCTTAGAAGCGACTATGCTCAGAAATTCCCAATTTCTTAGAAGCGACTACGCTTAGAAATTTTTATTGTTTTCGTGGTAGCCTATTTTGCTCATAAACTAATCCTACTTTCTTGTTGTTTTTCAGGATGAGTAACCTGAACAAGTTGAGCTTCGCTCCATTAGAGACAACATGCGCAGGATACCACAAGTGGGTCCTTGACGTGCGCCAGCATCTTAAGGCTGATGGGATCCTGAGTACGATCCAAGAGCCAAGTCAAGACGTGCTTACCCCTCAACAAGCTGGTGCTTTTGAAGCAAATAGTGCTACGAGAGAGGCGAATGAAGCTAAAGTCATCATTCTCATGACAAGGCACATGAATGACGCGCTCCAGAATGAGTACCTCAATGAGGAAGACCTAAGAAAACTGTGGGTAGAACTAGAGCAGCGTTTTGGCAATGTCTGTGACTCCCTGCTTCCAGACTTAGAAGTGAGATGACATAGCCTTCGCTTCTGTGATTTCAAGTCTGTACTTGACTACAATTCTGAAGCACTTCGTATCAAGTCTTTGATATAATTCTGTGGATAGAAAATCACTGATACGATGTTGATCGAGAAGACTCTCTCTACCTTCCCCGTCGTTGCATTGATGGTAGCTAATAACTATCAGATTGATGTCAATGCTAGACACATCAGAAGATTTCATGAGCTCATTGGTGTCATGAACGTGGCTGAAAAGCAAGATAACATACTTGTGAAGAACTATAACTCTAGACCCGTGGGAGCCAAGTCAATTCCGGAGTCTAATTATAGTCGTGCCCCTAAGAGAGATCGCAAGGAGCGAAACCCTAAGCATAGGGATAATTTTCGCACTAAAGAGGAAGGAAACCGCCAAGATAGGCGTGCACGGAATTATGGTGGTAAACGTGTGAAGAGAGAGAGAGGCCAAGCCTCCGGTTATGGTGGTGACTAGGGATGGCAAAAATTCCCATCGGGTAGGGTACTCATAGGGTATTCGACCCTAGTGGGGAGAAATTTGGGTAACGGGGATGGGGATCTCCAGTATTCGAATTCTGAAATCGGGTACGGGGCGGGGATGGTATTTTGATCCCCATCCTCATACCCCACCCAATAAGAATTATACGAAATACATATATATATATATATATTTGTTTATGTAAAAGTAAAAATGGATTGGAATTGGTCTACTCATTTAATTCATAACCCCTTTATATAGGGATAGGATTACAACGGAAATATCAATTATATTGATGATACTAAATGCTGATTGAGCTATGATTTGTAATTACTTGATTCCCTCTTCGTCTGTTTCTTTGACGAACGCACATAATGTGCTTTTCCTTTAACACTCCCCCTTATGCCAAGTCAAAGACGAAATGGTGCATGAGTTGTTGCCTCACTAAAAACATTGCCAAGTAACAATTAAAACCCTGTGGAACAAAAATACACCTTGGTCGAAGGAAAAGAGCACAACGCACCTTCTACATTTGAGAATGACATGTGTGTGTTAGACTCCCCGTAATGTCCATACCTCCCCCTGATACTTACATTAATCTAGGGAGCTTGGAAAGTCTTCGCATTCCTATGCTTTTCACATGTTTCTCAAATGTGTCCTTAGGCAGTGATTTGGTGAACAAATCTGCCACATTCTACTCAGACCTTACTTGATTCATTTGAATCTTGAGGAGACCCTGTTGATGCTGATTGTAGGAAAACTTTGGCGATATGTGTTTTGTATTATCACCCTTGATATATCCTAACTTCATATGTTTGATGTAAGCTGCATTATTTTCATAAATGCAAGTAGGCTTTTCAGTGGTAGAACTCAAACCACTAGTCCCTCGAATATGTGTAATGATAGCTCTTAACCATACACACTCACGAACCGCCTCATGTAGAGCAATGATCTCTGAGTGGTTCGAGGAGGTAGCCACAAGGGTTTGCTTGGTTGATTTCCAAGATATCGCCGTGTTCCTAATGGTAAATACATAACCATTTTGGGAACGACATTTATCTGGGTCAGAGAGGTACCCAGTATCAGCAAAACCAACCAAAATGTCATTTGGTGTTTCAGTGTATTGAGTGGCGCTTTCGCCATCAACATTTCTTTTAGGGATTGCAGTTCCATATGCGGTCCCTCTTGTCTCTCTGTAGGGAAAGAACAGTCCCAAGTCAATGGTTCCTTTTAGGTATCGAAAATGTTCTTGATACAATTCCAGTGATGCTGCGTTGGCACTGAGCTAAATCTAGGTAACAAGTTCACTGAGAATGTAATGTCTGGTCAAGTAAATTGGGCTAAGTACAATAATGCGCCTATTGCACTTAGATAGGGAATTTCAGCTCCCAACACTTGTTCGTCATCTTCCTTTGGACGAAATGGATATTTCCATGCATCCAAACTTCGACCGATCATGAAAGTGCTAGCAGGATGTGCTTTGTCCATGTTATATTGCCTGACTTTTGGACATATGCAGACTGGTGGATTAATATTCCACAAACTCGGTGTTCTAGTTCAAGGCCTAGATAGAATCGAGTTTTCCCAAGATCCTTCATCTCAAATTCGGATTTCAAGTAGCTCGCGATTTCTCTTATTTCATCAAGAGTACCAGTTATATTCATATCATCGACATATACTACTACAATTGCAAATCCGGAACTTGTTTTCTTTATGAATACGCAGGGGCATAATTCATCGTTCTTATATCCCTTCCCAATTAAGTAGTCACTTAGACGGGTATACCACATCCGCCTGGATTGTTTTAATCCGTAAAGTGAGCGTTTCAACCTAGTTGCAAACGCACTCCGTGGTTTAGAGTCACTTGGCTTGGGTAATGTAAGGTCATCAGGCACTTTCTTATATATCTCTGAATCTAGATCCACAGGGAGATATGCAGTAACCACATTTATGAGCTGCATTTCCAGTCCTTTGGAAACTACTAAGCTAACTAAGTGGCAGAACGTTATAACGTCCATTTTTGGGAGAGAATGTCTCCTCGTAGTCAATTTCAGGGCGTTGTGAACCTTGCGCCACAAGGCGAGCCTTGTACCTTAGGACTTCATTCTTCTCATCACGCTTTCTGACAAAGGTCCATTTATGTCTTACAGGCTTTACACTTGGTGGGGTTAGCACTACCAGACCAAATACCTGTCTCTTTGTCAGAGAATCTAATTTTACCTGGATTGATTCATTCCATTTAGGCCAATATGCTCTTTGTTTGACATTTTGCAACAGAGCGTGGTTCGATATCATCGTGCTCTATGATTCCTTGAGCAACAGTATATATCATCAATGTGTATGAAAGATCTTTCTATCAACTCATACGCACTCTCGTAATCCTCTGAGATTTCTTTGTTCTCTGGAATCATTTCAAACATCGGAGCGTCCTCCAGTATTGATTCATGGACATAACTATAATCAGAGACAATCTCATGAGAGGGATTCTATACATTGATGATTGGTTTGTGCCTTACTCACCCTCTTCTTCCTTGGGTGAGTGTCAATCGAACCAAGTGATCTCCCCCTCTTCCTTGGGGAGCCACGGCCTCAACCACACCTCCACTAAGTGCGGTTACGGTGCCTCTATCTAAAGCACCATGCCCCTTGTCGGGGACTTCTAACCTTGCAGGCACATTTGCAGCTGGTATATGTGATCTCGTCACTTTTGCCATATTAGTAAACGTATTAGGCATCGAATCTGCTACGTTCTGAAGATCGATTATTCTTTTCACTTCACTTTCACTTAGTGAAGTGCGGGGATCAAAATGAGACAGAGTGGGGACAAACCACGACAATTCCTGTCGTTCCCTTGGAAAATCCTTTTTCCTATCTCCCACTAACAACGGGAAGACTGTCTCATCAAAGTGACAATCCGCAAATCTAGCGGTAGAGAGATCGCCTGTCAAGGGTTCCAAATAGCGGATAATTGTTGGGGATTCGTATCCAACATAAATACTTAATCGTCTCTGAGGACCCAGTGTAGTGTGCTGTGGGGGCGCAATAGGCACATATACTGCGCAACCAGATATGCGTAAGTGTGAAATGTCAGGCTCATATCCAGTTACCAACTGGTACTCAGAAAATGGTTGGCTAGTAGTGGGTCTGAAATGAATAAGTAAAGCTGCGTGCAATATTGCATAACCCCATGCAGATATAGGCAGGTTGGTGCGCATAACCAATGCCCTAGCCACCATCTGTAGCCTTATGATGGTGGCTTCTGCGAGACCATTTTGTGTATGCACATGGGGTATAGGATGCTCTACATCGATCCAAATAGATATGCAATAATCATCAAATCTTTTGGATGTAAACTCTCCAGCATTATCAAGCCTTATAGACTTGATAGGGTGATTAGGGTCGTGAGCCCTTAAACGTATAATATGTGCTAGGAGTATTGCAGCATTTCTTGTGGACAATAAAACGACATGTGACTAGATTGTCGAAGCATCCACCAGAACTATAAAGTAGTTGAATGGTCCGCATTCTGGATGGATAGGTCCACAGACATCTCTTTGTATCCTTTGTAAGAATGGAATATTTTGTTTTGTATCTTTAGCATAGGAATGTCTCGATCCTGTTTTTGCTAAAGAGCACGCTTTGCAAAACGAGTGATGTGTCTTTGAAATAGTCAATGAGGCATAATGGGAGGGAGGTAGTGCTTCTGGTACTTCAGAAAGCAATGACTGCATTTGAGCAATCCTAGAACCGACATCTTGCAGTGTGGCGGATTTTTCTCCCATTTTTCACTCGAAAGAAGGGATGTCCGTGTGAGTTCTTGAAAAAATACGGATCATCATGTCACGACCTCGGTGCCATAGGCGGTCATGCAAAAACCTGTATGATTCAATGTCCCACATTTCATTATTGGTGACAGTATATGATTCAATGATCCGAATCGTAGTGAGGTACAGTCCTCTAAAATGACTCATAAATTTCTCCTGAGGTATGTCCATCCACTGATACTAGTAGTAGTGAGTCTAATGTTGAGCCATATGTGTTACCACATAGGACCACTCGAGGTCAATCAGCTAAAAGATATGAACCTACTCTTACTGCCAAATCAACATATCCAGTAGCCAACTATATGTCCACTAGGAGGTTGTCTAAGTCATATGAATCATTTGTGAATCAAATATCTGCTGTATCAGTACCTAACAAAGTGCAGGATGCGTTGGGGGATCCAAAGTGGAGGAAGGCTATGGATGAAGAGATGGAGGCGTTGCAGAAGAACAGTACTTGGCAACTTGTGCCTCCACCACAAGGCAAGAAGGCTGTAGGCTGTCGTTGGGTGTTTACCGTGAAGCATAATGCAGATGGATCAGTGAATCGATATAAAGCACGTCTTGTAGCAAAGGGATTTACTCAGACGTATGGTATAGACTATGATGAAACTTTTGCTCCTGTTGCCAAGATGAATACTATTCGGGTTCTGCTCTCGTTCGCTGCTAGTTTAAACTGGTCACTTCGACAGTTTGATGTCAAGAATGCATTCCTTCATGGAGAGTTAGTCGAGGAAGTATACATGAGTCTCCCCCCAGGGTATGTAGTTGCTTCTCCTGGTGAGTTTGTATGCAAATTGAGAAAGTCTCTGTATGGTCTCAAACAGTCACCTCGTGCTTGGTTTGGAAGATTTTCACAGTTCATGCGAAAGGTTGGTTACAGGCAGAGCAACTCAGACCATACCTTATTTCTCAAGCATCAACAGGGGAAGGTAACAGCTCTAATTATCTATGTGGATGATATGGTAATCACTGGTAATGACACTGTTGAGATGGATAGACTACAGAGACAGTTAGCCTCTGAGTTTGAGATGAAAGACTTGGGTGGGCTTAAGTACTTCTTAGGAATTGAGGTAGCCAGGGGGAGAGAAGGAATCTATCTGTGCCAGAGGAAGTATGTCCTTGACTTGCTGACAGAAACAGGTTTGTTGGATTGCAGACCTATTGACACTCCTATTGAGCAGAACCATGGTTTAGCTGAGTATCCAGATCAGGTACCCACTGATCGAGCTCGCTATCAGAGGTTAGTTGGGCGCTTGATTTATTTGACTCATACCAGACCAGACGTTGCGTATGCAGTGAGCGTGGTGAGTCAGTTCATGCATAATCCAAGTGAGAGTCACATGGATGCTGTTATGAGAATTCTGAAGTACTTGAAGTCAGCTCCATGTAGGGGAGTACTATTTTCTAAACACAACAACATCCTCGAGGTTTGTGGCTTCACAGATGCAGATTGGGCTGGAAATATCACAAACAGGAGGTCGACATCAGGTTACTTTACCTTTGTGGGAGGTAATTTGGTTACATGGAAGAGTAAGAAACAGAAAGTTGTGGCACGTTCTAGTGCTGAGGCCGAGTATAGAGGTATGGCTCACGGAGTGTGTGAATTGTTGTGGCAAAGAAATCTGTTACGTGATCTGGGTTTCATACTCAAAAATTCCATGCAGCTGTATTGTGACAACAAGGCAGCTATTGATATATCACAGAATCCAGTACAGCATGATCGTACTAAGCATGTGGAGGTTGATCGTCACTTTATAAAGGAGAAGCTAGATGCCAAAATCATTAGCTTTCCTTTTGTTTCAACTGAAGAGCAACTTGCAGATGTACTAACCAAAGGAGTTTCCAGGAAGGCGTTTTATGACTCACTAAGCAAGTTGGGCATGGTTGATGTATATGCTCCAACTTGAGAGGGAGTGTTAGTGTGAGTCATCGTTCCCTATTAGGAATAGACAACAAGGGAATATATTGTTGTAATTACTTACCTAGTATAGGTTGTGTAGTACAGTTGTACACAATAGTTGTAGTACGATTGTAATCTGTTTATATACACCACAGAATGGGTGTAATTATATATCAGAAATTTATTCTCTCTGCCTTGTTCTATTTGACTCAGACAACATAAATCTCTTATCCAATAAAAAAAAATCAAACACAAGATATTGAGTTTTAAAAATTAATAAAAATAAAATAACATAAACTATTATGTGATTTTTTTTAATTTACTTTTTCTTTTTGAGCTGTTCAAAAAAAAATTAATCATTTTTTCTTAATGTTTCTCTATTTTCTGTACCTCATGATTAATTATTTAAATATTATTTATTTATTTTTATTTGCTAGTTCTTTTTTCTTCTTCTTCTTTTTACAAATACTAGCATTTTTCCACACATGCTCTGCATGTGCAAGCTATTAATTTTTTTTTTTTTTCAGAAAAAAGAAGAAGAAAAAAGTTGGTTATTGCAGAGAAAAGAAAGTGGGAGAGAGAAAAGTGGGTTGTGGATAATTTTTTTCAATTTTTTTAAAGAAAAATACATTTTGTAAATGTCTTAATTATCCTTGTGATTTAATTAATTATCAAAGTTTATTAATATTTTAGGGTCAATTATGTCAAAATTTTAGATTTTGGCTAACAAACCCTCTTCTTTTAATAATAGTATAGATAATGGACAGATTTAGATTTAGGGCATAAAACAATTTATTTTGTTCTCCCTGACCAATATGCGTTCAATATGCATATCATACATTTTTATCTTAATCATAGTTTTATTGGGGAAATGATCATTTACCTAATTTCTACTTAAAAATTGCCCACTTGCTCCACTAACTGTTTTTTAACCCCGTTTACCCAAAACACTCTAAGGGATTATTTCCCCTTTACCCAATTAATTCTTTTTTATTAATTTTTGGGACTTTTTTGCCCTCTCCTTATTTCTCACTTAGAGAGAAAAGTCATCCTCCACCTTGCTGTGCTCCGGTGACCAGCGGCCGGCCCCGGGCTCCTGCGACCTGTGATCGGTTAACCGGACTGTTAACGGATTCCGGCTTCTGAATTTATTGCCCCCTAATAATACCCAGTAACCATATTATTACCCCCCATTAATCATATTATTGCCCCTCAGTAATCATATTATTGCCTCCCAAATTCATATTATTTCCGTCCAGTGAATTGTATAAACTCCCAAAACCAAAATGAATACACTATAGGTCACAATTAATTATATTATTGCCCCTCAGTAATCATATTATTGCCCCCCCAATACTCATATTATTGCCTCCAAATAATCCTATTATTGCCTCAATAATCATATTATTACCCTCCAATCATCATATTATTGCTCTCAAGTGAACCAAAATGAATACATTACAGATTAAAAAAAAAAAAATCAGGATACCAAAAAAAAAAAGTGCTCTGGGCACCAGATCTGATGGACCAGGGACGGAGACACGGGCGATTTGCTGTCTGATCGGCCGGCCGGAACTGTGAAATTGCAGGTGCAAATGGCCGGACCTTGAAGCTCCAGAATCGATTGGATTTGGGATGAGGTTGATGGTGGAGCTCATCGGCGGTGCGTGTCGACTGCTTCTCCAAAAGCTTGACGGCCTATTTCGACTGGTCATTGGAGAAAGCTCTGACGCGGATCAACGTCGTCCACGGCGAGGACAGAACGACGACAGCACCCGACGTGCCGAGGAGGCGCGCGAGGTTATGCCGTGGGGACTGAGAGTCCTAATGGTGGACGACGACGATGATGGCGAAGGTGATGACGTGGCCAAGTGAAGAAGAAGGATGGCCAAGTGAAGAAGAAGGAGAGAGAGAGAGAGAGAGAGAGAGAGAGAGAGAGAGAGAGAGAGAGAGAGAGAGTGGAGGTGCATATTGGGGGGGAGAGCGAGAGAGTTTGGGAAGGAGAGAGAGACTGAGAGGAGAGGGATAGGCTTTAATTTAATTAATAGGGGCTAAAATGTTAATAGATGTTAGGTTGGGTAAATGAAGTTAAAAAACTCTTGCTGGAGTAAGTGGGTAATTTTTAGCCTAAAATCGGATAAGTGGTTACGGCCCCGTTTTATTTCTTAATAAATATATATATGAATGCTTTAATGATTAAAATTGGAAAATGAAAATAGATAGGGAAAATAATAAAGAATGCAATATAATATTATTGAATTGAAAAGTGTAGAGAAAATAAATATAACTATTTTTTTGGTATAATTATTGTCCTAAATAGTCATTTTATAGTAGGTTATATATGTCATTTAATAATTCATAATAGAGTGAAGTCAAGTGAGCAGATTTGGAGGTCTCAACATAAACTCTCTAATTAATCACGTGGTGGGGACATGTAGTTGACTCTGCTGACTTTACATGTTAGAAAACCAGCAAATGGGTGCGGAAATCTCGCGAAAAATGGCGAGATTGTTGATATTGAAATTTCAAAAATCTTATTTGGTATGCAAAGAAAATATCGTCTCCTAAAAAAAACAAAAATATCGGCGTTATTTTCAATATATTAGTCCTTGATTATGAGTTCTTAACAAAGGTATTGTTTTTTGTGTATGTCAGAGTGTGCACATGGGTATTTGTTCCCTACAGCATATGCCTAGTGATATTCCATTTTAGACAATAAAAATCACGCGTCAAAATGTAGATTGAAAAGGTAACTGTGTCAGTAAATAAACATTCGTAAACAGTCAAAAAAAATACCAAACTGGAGGACTTATGACGTGAGATTTCGAATAGACAGTAGACGGCTGACGTCAAATACCGAAGCAAAGGACTTAAGATTCAAATAGACGAACCAGCTGACATTATAATTCGGTTAATAGTAAAAAAAAAAAAAAAATAATTAAATTACAGTCGAGCACTCTGCCCCAAATGTCTCAACGTGCCAGCTGACAGCCACTGACATTAATAGATAAATTATCCTTGGCAGGTCTGGCAGACAAAAAAAAAGAAAGAAGGACATCTTCGCGAATCTGTTGGCTTTTATCAGATAAATAAATATAAAATATCGGCGCAGGTTGCGCTGAAATTGCTCGGGTCTTTGTGTCCACTTTTGTTACAGTGGGTTTGTCTTGATTTTCGATAAACCTCGAGATACGCAGACTTAGACTTTAGATTTGCACATGGAGAGATCTGATATCGAACCGTTGCTTTGCGGGTTTCAGAATACAAAAGCTCTTCATCTGACATGAGTGAAGAGGGGTCCTGGCGGCTCCATTTCTTACTTGCACTCGTTTAATTCTAGAATCTTGGGCACTGCCGGATGAGATGGTGTGTGTCCCTACTTTCACAGATCTGTCTTAAGGCCAGGTTTTAAGGAGTTACACCCAGCCAGTTTTTCAAGTATGGCCTCTAGCACCGGAATTCAGTTCCTACCTGGGAGGAATTGGCGCATCAGGTTTTGTTTTTCTTACTTTTCTTTTGCACTAGTACTAAAATCATTGAAATTAATCTGCGTTGGTGGTGAGCGGTAGCTGTTTCCTACCAAAAAAAAAAAAAAGGGTATAGTTAGCTAATAATATTTTGGTGAGTTTATTTTTATTTTTTAATTATGTTTCTTGCTTGTATAGTTTTTCTAGTAAGTGAGTTCTCAAAATTCAACAATTGTTGTGGTGATAGATTGGTTTTGTTATTGGGTAGTTACTTTATTTAAGGAGAATATCACATAGTTACTTAACGGTGGAATCTATCATATAGTTAGTTACTTATCGGTGGCTCATTCAACAATGGGGCATCATTCTGGTCACCTAGCTATAATTTTGTCAATTACTTTAGTTATTTTGTTGTATCCTCTATTAAAATCTTAGTTAAATAAATGTTAGTTTTGAGATTTACATTTTTAGAAGGTGAATTTGTCAAAATCTCATATAAGTCACTCCTTCTAAACTTTTAATAGCAACTAAAGTATAAGCAAAGTTAAGTGATATTTGTGAAATTCTCCCTTTTATTTATTTTCTTAATTAAAATTTATTTGTTATCGTAACACGGGCCTTGAAATTCTTTGTTAGGCCTTTCAGCCTAGGCTCAAAAAAGGGCTCCTGTCATGCAAAAGAGGTTCCAGTCAGTGGATTTACGTACCGGGTTGAGTAGGGTCAAGCCCAGCCCGAAATGGAAAGATTCGTTCTCGTGGCGTCGATCGAGGATTGTGCGGCACTCGTCACTATTCATCTGGGTTGGCAGTCCTCACTCTTTTACTCTCCTCTATGTTTTCGGCCTTTTCTTCACATTTCATCTGGCCCTGTTCTAATCACGCAAAGCGTAAGTATCTGTTTTGAGTTACATTTGAACAATATTTCGGGGAAACTTTTAGGTGGGTATAGTTTGTTCATTAGGTGTTTAGAGTTCAGATTGGATGCTATTGTTCGTCGGAAGTCAAAAACACAGGCGCCACCTCCGTCTTCGCTCCTTGGGGCGTTGCTTTAAGCGGTTACCCGCTAGTGCACGTGGGGTTCACCCCATTCGTGCTACACAAGATTGCCAACTTTTGGGTTGCTGTCTTTGTGATCCCTTTGTGGATCTGTTTTCTTTTTCTTTTTCTTTAGTTTTTCAGGGTTCCTAGGGTGGCTTTCTGGTGCGCTTGGATTTGTTTGTTTCATCTCCCAAAACGCTTTGGTTTGGTCGATTTGCTGTGGGTTCATCCTGCTGCACTCTGCTTGTGGCCGCGACTCTTCGACGGCTGATGGTTTGGGTGCTCTGATTGAGCCTCCCTGGTTTAGGCTCATGTCCTTCTTCTGGTCATGGTCTTTCTGTGGTTGGTCTCTGTACTTGTCTCCCCAAGTTTCGATCTTTGCGGCGGTGCTGCGCTGCGTTTCGATTTTTGCTTGTTGCTGGGTGGTTGCTACTGTTTATGGACTTGCCTGTTGGGCTTTTGTTTCTGTCTTCCCTTGGTTGGCCCAGTTGGGCCTTCCCTTGTATTTGTATTTGTGTACTGTTCTTTGTAATATAAAGATAATCTTTAAGCCAGAAAAAGATTAGGGATCTTATCCGGTATTCACACTGTTAACTTTATTCAATCTTGATTTGTACTAGTTAATTTGGTTCAGTGATCTGTACCGGTTAGTACGGATAAATTCTTACTGAATTTTTTGCCTGCAAATTTCAGATAGATTTGACAACTTTGGAGAGATTGAACTTGGATTCGTGTAGAATTGTTGATGAACGACTGGTTAAAATGACAGTTCAGTGTTTAAAGCTGAATGGTCGCTATTTTCATACAAATTAGAAAATGGAAGCATGCTTTTGCTCAAGCTATCAATGAAGAGTTTGGCCTTCATTGGATTAAAAAAAAAAAACGAAGAGTTTGAAGTTTTGCAAACTCGTAGGGTTAGATTGAGTTAGTTTATCTTTTGTTCTTATAAGTTTTGTATCCATTGCACTTTTATTTGTTGCCTTTTGTCTTTTCTAGCTTAGTCTTTGTAGAGATATATATTTGATGGGTAAGGCTCATATGTACAGAAATTTATGATGCCTTGTGCCGCATGTTTGAAGTATCTATATTTGAATTATTGTTCAAATTTGTTCTTTTGATTGGTAGTTACAAATTACAGTTTATTATTGGAGTTAATTTCGTAGTAAAATTGAAGATTATCTGAGGTCTTCTTATGCTCTATTTTTTGAAATACATAATGTGTTGATATCTGTGCCAAATATATCGCTCTTAGATATTTAATATCATAATCATACATATTTAGTTATTTCTAGCATAAGGAAAATGCAGCTATATCCTTCAAAATTGGAAAGAAAAAAAAAAGATTAGATATTGTAGCTACATTGAGGAATATGTAGGTTATGATTGGATATCTTCTTATGCTGGTAACTACTTTTTTCTATGATCAAATTAATATACAAATTAAGAGGGTTTAAGGGATCTGTATCAAATGCTAGCAAAGCAAAGTGTTTTTCCTTACAATAAGTATGTTTGAGTTGGAGCACCCAATTAATCTTAAAACAGAACAGCTTGATAACTGTCCATCATAGTTAAAACAAACAATATGACGAAAAGGCATGTGGACACTGAAAATTGTTGTGATACAAGGAGAAAAAGAATTCTCACTCACTATACGCAGATCATTCATTTTCCACACTATTGGAACTGTAACGTTATATGTTTCCTTTCAATTGTGTGTTTTGTCTTAGTTGTCTTTTTATTGTGTAGATCTTCTGTATATGTACAATCTCTGATTTTTGGTTTTTTCACTGACTACTAATAAACTTCTTATAATACAGAATTCATGGCATCAATGAACTTTACTAGGCAGGATGTCTTTGCTCCTCCTACTACTTCAACATCAGTATCATCTAATCCTGATAGTAGGGTTATATCATCATCTAATCCTGATAGTAGGGTTATATCATCATCTAATCCTGATAGTAGGGTTATATCACGTTCAAGACAGGAGACCTTTTCCCCACTTGAGCATAACCATGTCTCCAGCAATGGTTCTAGAGGGGAGTCACTTCCCCTTGACGGTGTCACCAACAATGGTGCTAGAGAAGACTCCCTTCCCCCTGACCTTGTCACTAACAATGGTGCCCCAAGAGACACCCTTCCCAAGTTGCGAAGGTAGAGCTTCAAATGTCATTTTGCTTGTTTCACTCTTATACTTGTGGCATGGAATTGTATGCTGTTACATGGTGGTGGGTTGGAAATTATGGTGGCATGGATTTAAGCTGTTGTTATTCATAGTTCATATTATGAAACTTGGAAGTTTGGATTCATTCTTCTCTTACGTGTATATCATATTTTGCTAATGTAGAAATTTTTATCGTACAGGAAAAATAAATGGTGTTGTTTCAGTGGATAATGAAGTTTTGGTTCATAGTGTAAGGGATGCTGGACGATGGGATAAATTTGCCGGAGAATTTAGCTAACAAGGCCGAAATGTATGTGGACTTCATATTGTATTTCTTTGGTTGTCAGGTTTTAATTTATGAACCCTTGTAAATGCACGAGTCATCAAATTAAGGTTTTTTTTTTTTTTTAATATTTTTTAATTTGGGTCAACTGAAATTTCCCTTAACAAGGCCAAAAGAAACAAGACAACCTAATAGAAAAGGCCCACCCAACACGGTTCTCACAGTTTGAGAATACGATTCCTGTTCCAACTGGTGATCAATAACCTGCATGGCTGCATCTGATCCTAACTGAATTGACCAAACGTAGCTGTTAATTATTTGTGGTTTTAGAATGTGAAAGGCAATTGAAAATATGGGAACCTCAAATGTTCACCCGGTTAGTTATTGACTAAGAAAATAATGCGCAACCACCTTTGGATGTAAATCTAATGGCACAGAGGTGTTTTGTTTTCCACCCTTGGATGTAAATCTAAGGGTTATTGAGTATAAATTATTTGGTCAGCAACTGACTAGGTGAACACCTCTGTATTGAACCTAAGTCGATGATTCAAATTTAGGATTTTGTAAACAATTGACAAGAAATGAAAAAAGATATTAAAGATGAGTCAAGAAAATAATAAAGGTTGTTTCAACCCAAATTAACATTTTCCTGACAAGGGGATGTTTTGGAGGAAACTGGTCAATATCAGTGGCCCAAATCATATATTTTCTACAAGTTCGGAATATATTATTTAGAGACTAAAGGTATACTTGGAGATCAAGCCATCTTGAGACAAATTGTGATATTTATTGATTTACTAGTAACTATTAAGGATTTCATAATTAATTATCCTATCAAGAATTTGATAATTAATTATCCTTGATAATTAATGATGATTTGCTTGCTTAACAAGATGGTACAAGATTGAATATTGATATACAAGCTACACCTCTTGGATCAGATTACGTGGGCTATTTGCATGTTACTCATATATGGCGATTATGGAGTAATGCACGTGGAACAGTTTGGGTAAGAATCAATCATTCTTAATTGCTTTTAACAAGGAATATATACATGCTATACGTGCATATCCAAGAGTTGGATTCTAAAGCAATTATCTTGCCTAGAAGGTAGCTGTCATAGAGGCAACCTATTATTGCCTGTGATATGTTATCAAAACTAGTAAGTGTTTTTGACAGGACCCGCCCCGGATTTCACCCTGAAATCCCAGGTGGCCCTGCGGGGCCCACCTTAGAGATAACTCAACCGAGAATTAGCCGAGTCACCCCTAAAGTGGACTACCCAAAACATTAACTCCTACTATATCAGAGCCCAATGAAGAAGTGCGGAAGCTATTCATCAGCTATGCCTCGAACCACGTAAGCCCGACCTCAACTAATAACGCCTGCACACTGGGCATTAGAAACTGAAGGGCCCAGGGGAAAGTAAACGAAAAACGTTAGCGTGAGTGGACAAAAAATAAACAATTTAAAAGAAAATGATTTTATACTTTCCCACATTTATTTCACTAAAAACTCGATGCATGCACAAATGTTAAAACACATTTAGCTTTAAAATCCAAGAATTTCCAAAATGATAAACCGACTAGCCTCGCTAGTCACATCATTTAAAAATAGGTCGTAAAACCGAAATCTCGTTTCTCAAAAGAGTAAGACCAGCCCCGCTGGTTGTAGTGGAAAACGGACTAGCCCCGCTAGTCAAGCATCGATAAGATATGGGGAAGAGGTGTCACCATACGAAAGAAGGGAGCCTCCCAGGCTAGGGTCGGAGTGTCCCACACTCTGGAGCATCCCATGCTCTGCTCTTACTCACCCACGAACACATAGTAGGCAGGGAGGAGTACTAATAGGCTAGCTAGCAATAAATATAACGACCCAGGTATGGCGGGTAAAAATCATACGAAAATCGAAAATCAGTAAGGCTTCCCCATAAGTCCCGCGAATAAAGAAAACACGGGTACGATTCCCAACCGTACCCGGAAATTCTCGTAAAACGTTACATGAATTAACAGCGTGTCCCACACGCTAAAATAATAATTAAATCAATCATTTCCTCAACGAAAATTCCATTTAAAATCCGAAATCAAATCATTCCCGAAATCACTTTATAATATCTCATAAATCTCAAAACACAATCAAATCCGAAAACCAAAATCATCAACGATAGCAAATCATACTTTAATTCGAAATTCGCATTATCCTTTTAAAACTTAGAGTCAAAATCATTCTAAAATTATAACCGAGATAAATCAATTTATATTCTCAAATAAATAAACGTAATAATTAATTACGAAACAATATGGCATGCATTACTTAAAATCAAAAGTCCACTCACAGTACTCTTGGGCGACCACACAAACGAGTTCCTTCATCTAACCGTAGCTCAATATATCGTCCTGTACACAAATACACTTCCATAAACGACAATTCGAATAATTAATTACTAACCTAAACAAAATCCGAAAATCCCCAACTCCATTACTTCTCAAATTCCACCCAAATCTCTTCCACAACACCAATTCCTCAATTTACATTTTCCACAACGAAAACGAGGGAAATCCAACGGCCGGATTTCCCACAATTCAATCACACAACTTCAAACTTCGGAAAATCACAATTAATTCCAAACTCCTCCAAAATTCACCAAACTCCATATACAAGCTCTAAAACATTTGTACAATTTAATGGGCTAAAAACTGGAATTAAAGCACTGCCCTACGCACCTCCACGCGCCACCAACAGTGGAAGCGCGTGGGCCCCACGCGCCACCGGCAACCACCTCCGATGGCCACCGAAATTTGGCAGCACCATCTCCACAACAAATCCAACCTCTTTCTCAACTACAACAAGTTCCAATTTTACCTGGAAGAGCTCCAATTTCGCCGGTGAAGTTTTTCCAGAAAAACCAAGAACCCTAGAAATTTCAAATCGTTAATTCGACATCTACACTGCAAATTGAAATGAAAGACCTTAGGGGAAATGATCAGTGGCAAAAACCGAACCTTCGACGCCAATTTGGTGGCCGGAGACGGCCGGAATCGCCGGAAATCGGCGAAACTCCCGTTCGGCTACAGTAACCTTCGTGGCTGAATTCCGAGCTCCACCGTCCGAGCCACAGCAAAGCACCACCACAGGCGTGACCAGGGTGAAGAGGCGAGTCAGCTGATGCCCGGATTCCGTCATGGGGTGGCCGGAGGAGGAAGAAATCGGAAGGAGAAGAAACCGGCCGAAGAAGAAGAAAATGTCGGGGGAGAGGAGAGAGAAAAAAATCTGGGTAAGTTGGAAACTTACCACAGTAACTCGGCTATTTATAGAAAGTTACCATGAACAGTAACCGTAAACAGTAACTTTAGTATTTCGCTTATAACTTTCGCATACGAACTCCGATTTTTACGTACCACATATCCACGTGCTCAGTTTAACGTCCTCTAAAACTTTCATGAAGAACATTTTCTCAAATTTTGACCCAAACAAAAAGTCAACTTTAGGGCCACTAAAAGTACTAAACCGAAAGTAAAAGTGAAAGTAAAGGTCATTTACCGTCCAAATGACTAGTAAACGAGTAAATTCAGGTTCGGACGTTACAGGTTTGATTGGATTCAGAGCCAATAACTGTGCCCTAAAATATAGTATATCCTTTGAAGGTATTTAAGTCCTGTTAGGAAGGTGAATCCGCATGATGTAGCCTATATATAAAGAGGCTAAAGCGAAATATTACACAAACAATCTCTCAATCAATTAATCGCACAGATTATCAAGCCTCCCCAGAGCAACCTCAACAAAAATTGAACCCAGAGATAGTCAAGGTGACGCCTTGATCCTGTGAAGCTAAAGTGACGCTTTAGCAACAACTGTGCTTTCTCCTCCTTCTCAATGATTGCTCTACTCAACCTATAACGTTGAGTATCGATACTGTGATGCAGAAGATCACACCAAAAGTCCTTATCCGTAAGGCAAAAGAAGAACCTTGTGAAGAGGTTGGTGCTCTCCTCGTTCACAAGCTTAAAGAGAAGTTAGGTCCAAGCCAACCAGCCCAAACAACTCGCACCCTGTGGTGCTGGTACATCGTGCATCATTAGCAAAAGTGATTGTTTGCGTAACCTCCTTGGGCCAGCCAAACAAAGGTAAAAGAAATGATTTTTTAAGAGTTGTCGATCAATGACAATGATGGACAAGCTATTGTCACAATCCTATATGAGTTTTATTTTAGGGAAAATGTCCCTTTTCACTAATTCTAGGGAAGTTTTTTTTTCCTTACACCACTCACTTTTTTTTTCCTACTCACTCACAATAACTATTTTTTTAGACTATTTTGCCCTTACTCCTTTGTCAATTTGGGCCGAATTATTAGCCTGTACCGATCATCAGCTTTGGCTCGGCTACAATATGAGAATTTTCATACCGTCGGCATATGATATACCGACCTAGTTGTACACATACGTATATCTATACATAATAATATGCAACACAAAATGAATTTTGCAAGCAAAAATTTTTAACAATACACGACAAATGGCTCAATCCAAAGTTTTGTACATTAAGTTTCAAAGAATTCAAATTGGTACATGAACTGACACACTTTTAATATATGACGTCAATAACACCGTTATATTTGCGTGCAATTATTCATTTTTCAAAGAGTAATTTTGAGTTTTCCCCTCTTTATCTCTCCCTCCCTCCCTCCTTCCCTCTCTCTCCGTATTTTGAGAAGTATGTGCGGAGGAGCGGTGGATTGAATCTGATTAAATCTGACTGAAGTGGTCACTGCAAACTTGTGAAGTGTGGTGGTCGACTGCGGTGGTTGAAGCGCGGTGATCGACTGAGGTCACTGAGAGAAAGGCTGGGTTTTGTATTGAAGAAGAGATTGAGGGAGAGAGGCTAGATCTGGGCAATTCGATCTTAAGCTATTTTCTTCATTCTTATTCTTATTATTTTTTTTTAATCAATCCTTGAAGTGATGGATTTACCCGCACAAATTTGACGGAAAACACACAAACTAACAGAACATGTAACAACATGTACCAAATTTAGGTCGTGTTTTGAAAGTCATGTACTAATTTGAGTTCTTTGAAACTGAATGTACAAAACTTTGGAGTTGGCCGGCCATTTGTCATATACTGTTCTTAAAAAATTTTGCTTTCGTAAGAGGTCGAATCTCACCTCTCACCTCTTACAAACCAACTCAAGTCTTAACCACTACACCACAAGCTACTCTTCGTTACAGTATATACAAACGTTATATTTATGACTTCATATACAATATAAGTAAAACAAAACAAACACAAAAAGAAAGAGGATTCATCCTCATCTCTTTTATCCTCATCTCTTTCTTCCCGTGTTTCATCCTCTTCTTTCTTTTATTTCTTCCGTCTCTTATTTTTCTCCTTCATCATCATCATCATCATCATATCACCATCACCATCATCAAATCCTTATCATCAGTGTCATCAAATCCTTATCAATAATCCCATTAACAGAGCAATTGGTTGTCTGCAACTGGAATATAATCAATACAGTAATTGGTTGTCTCCAACTAGAACATAATCAATCAGGCTTTTCTCTAATCTATCTATTCCTTAATCTTCATCCTCTAGTCGATCTATAATGTATGGTACCCAACTCCAAATTCACATTGGCATCCCAATTTTGTCTCATTGGTTTTTTAGAAATTGGTTCTCTCTCTAAGCAGCACCATTAGATCATCCATGCGGCTACTAACCGATAGCAAACTGAGATCTCAGTTACCAACTAGTCGGTACACAGATTATATCAGACGGTAATGGTTTCAAAATTTGGCCACTGACAGAGGTCGGTTCAGTAGGCTAGCTGTTGACAAGAAAATGCCTTGGTTCAGTACTGAGGCCAGCCCTAGAAGAGAGAGAAGCCATAGGAGATTTGGCTGGAATCCGTTCACCGAGTGCTGGATTCTGGCAGGTCACTGGTCACCGAAATCTAGTGACCGGTCGCCAGATTTTTCAGAGAACTTCGCCGGAGGTCCCCAAAGAGGTTGTGTGAGATCTCATAAGTCACAGGAGACTTTTATTGGCCCCCAATAAAACTAATAGAACTTTATTGGGGGGGCAGTAAAAGTTTATTGGGGGAAATGAGACTAACCTCCCTAAAATTAGACAAATAAAATTTTGATTGAGGAAAAAGATGAGGGTATTACATCAATCCAAAACCTTTATCGCGGGGAAATAAAACCAAAAAAATTTGGGCACTCAGAAGGGGACTAATCTCTCTAAAATTAGATAAATAAAACTTTGATTGAGGAAGAAGATGATGATATTACGTCAATTCAAAACCTTTTATTGGGGGACAATAAAATTTCAGGGACCCTAAACCACAAGTCACCATAAACTTTTATTGCACCCCAATAAAATAAGCTTTTATTTGAGGCAATAAAAGTTTATTGGGGGGAAGAGAGACTAATCTCCCCTAAAATTAGACAAATAAATCTTTGATTGAGGAAAAAGATGAAGAAATTACATCAATTCAAAATTTTTTATTGTGGCACTATGCCAAAAAAGCTATCAGACAACAGAGTTCAGACGACAGAATGGTCAATTTCTGTCGTCTGAGTGTTTCAAACTAAACTCAGACGACACATAAATTAAATCTGTTGTCTGAATACAATAAGAAACCATGCTTGTTTCATTTTGAAGATATGGTCAGACTCAGACGACACTTAAATGTCGTCTGAAAAGATGAAAATTTTCTTAGCAGAAAGTTTAGATTTCCCTCCAACAAGATTAAGTCTTTTCCCTCCCAAATGCCCAAATCCTATCGGTGACTAATCAATGGAAAACTATTCAGACAACAGAGCCAAAAAATTCTGTTGTTTGAATAAGGTGAGTTTGATTTTTTTTTATTTTAAGTCTCTTTTGACATATCACAAAACCTAGCTTCGTGTTTTTCATTCCCACAAACATTACCTCTGTCTAAAACTCTCTTAGCAACCAGAAACTCAAAGCTCACAGCATCTTGAGGAAAACTTAGCCATCTATACCTCTCGAAAATCGGCCATCTCTCAAATCTAAGAATCCTTACCCAAAACGCGAAAGAGGTGAGAGAACCCTATTTTCGGGGTTGCAAGTCAAAACGCGAAACGCTCCGTCACTCTCTCTTCTGGGTTTTGTCGCTCCGTCGCTCTCTCTCTCTTTTCTACACTCTCCGTCGGCTAGTCGCTCTCTCACTATTCGACAGGCTCTCTCTAGATCAGTCGATTGACTCGATTCTCAGTCTCTCTCCGGCCAACTCTTTAGCTCTCCAGCTCGGAGGTAAACTCGATTCTCAGTCTTTCTGGATTTTACTCTCAATCGAATTTATGGGTTTTAGTCTCACAATCTCACAATTTCTGGGTTCACACTTTTTAGGGCTTTCTAGGTTTGATTTTGGGCTGGATTTCTGGGTTTGATTTTGGGTTGGGTTTCTGGGTTCAAGGCTTCAAGGCTTCAAGGTCGGTGATTCTTCAACCTCGAAGCTTGGTGATTCTTCATTCTTCAAGCTCGA
>LYNE01003754.1:14324-27771 GCA_001662545.1 Rosa x damascena
ACTTACAGACCAGAAAAAGAAAGGAAACTAGAAACTAAAAGCAGCAATTGAAGAGAAACAAGAGAAAGCTGGGGAGCTAAAAACAGAAAAATTACGTAGGAGCCGGACTGGCATCATAAAGGAGAATGTCAGTGAGGGTAGAAGGAGGGTGAAGAGCCCAATCAGATGTTGCATACTCAATTTTAATATCGATACACAAATACAAAATCAGAAATATTAAACACATTACTACATTCCATCAAAATTTACCCCAAACCCTCCAAAACTTTGCCTAAACTTACTCACTTCCTAACATTATTATAATTCCACATACTTTTGAACATGATGTAGCTGTTGGAACTTGCAAGAGTCTGTTTGAGCCCAAAAGTATTTTTAGCAAGATCTCTTGAAGGGGTTCAGCGTGGCAGGTCGATACATGCAGCCCAAAATTAAGTCTACTTGGGTTTGGGTTACAACTTCGCCCATTCCGAAATCCATGAGGAAAACAAGCCCTTATAGGAGTTAAGTAGCAGAGACTAATTAGGAATCTTCAATCAATAATCCTTCTATGTTAAGGAACAGTCGAAACCCTAAGGTATAAATATTGGGGTTCAGGGACACAAAAAAACACAACAACTCTTCAATCAACTAATCGCACAGATTATCAAAGCCTCCCCGGAGTAACCTTCAACCTAGTTGAAACCTAGCGAAGCAAGGATAACGCCCTCACAACCCAGCGAAGCTGAAGTCAAGCTTTAGCAAACCAGTGCTTTCTCCTACTTCCCGGTGATTTCTCTGCCCAACCTACAATGTTGAGTATCGACTCGGTGATGCAAGAGATCACAACACAAGTCCTTACCCGTAAGGCAATAAGTCCTTTTCTGAAAGAAAGAGAAAAGAACCTGGTGATGAGGTTGGTGCTCTCCTCGTCTACAGCGTTTGAGAAAAAGTCAGGTCAAGGGACGCCCCGAAGACTGCACCCCACAGTGCTGGCACGCCTGCGCACTTAAAAGAGACTATTTGCAAGCCAGACTGGTTTTGGAGCCAAACATTTTGGCACTCCCAATGGGACTGCATTTCTCGTTTCTTTACGATCGCCACCATTGGGAAGTCAAGCGGAAACCCTTATCAAAAGGTTTACGTTAATTGCTCAAAACACAAGACCTCCAGGGACAGGCCGCACACTCATGCAAACTGTTGTGGTTTTTCTGACGAACAAGTAATCCAAAGATTTTCTCTCAACCCGCCATCATTCGGCATGTCAACTAAACATGGAGGAAATCACCAGCCCATTATTGAGGGCGACAATATCCCCACCATCCAACCTAATGAGGATTGCGATGCGTCTCACATCACTCCGGTGGTCGAAGATGAGGTAGTAATAGATGGCTATGTGCTCATTCCCATCCCAGAGAATGCGAGTATAGAGGAGCGACTCGCCATATTGCAAAAGAACAATGCCTCATTCTATGAGAAGACAAAAAAGGCCTCGAGGAGCAGAGATTGAGGTCTGAGGGTATTTCAAACTCGATCCGGAAACTCGAACAGGAGTCCCGGCAAACACATGGGCGTTTGGGGAATATGACGCAACAAACCTAGGAACACCACGAGCAGCTCGTGGCTATGATAAATGCCCAGGCCGCCCAGAGAACGCACATTGCGACAGAGGTGGTGGCTATTCGCAATGATTTGTCTAATCTCGCGACCCAAGTTGTCATGCAGAAAGCTGACTTGGATCAGGCTAAAGTGGTTCTGAATAAGACAGTGGGAGATCCCAATGCTATCCTTGGTTCTCTTGGTCAGCCCTCCGGGCCCGGCAAGTACATGCCACCAAATGCTTGAGATAAGGCTAGCAGCAGTACTGCCACACCCTCGGGAGTTGCTACTGCCGCATCGATTAAGAGTAAGGAGAAAGCCTTGGAAATTGGCGGCAGAGACAAAACCACGCTGCCGGTCACGCAGAAGAGCAGGACCTTGAAAATCGGTGAAGGCACCCTTGCTGATCCTGTCATATTAGCCCAATACAACAGCAATGGAGCAAAGAACGTATACCAGGAACTCCCCGGGAACTACTATGGGATTGACCAGGCTGGCAATCCGATCAGGATAACAGCCTTGGCAAAGGATGTGTCCCCGACTCTTACTCTTCAACAGTCCAATATCCCCAGAGCCATCCGCCTAGGGGAAGGAGCAGCGGCCGCTAGCCAAATGGCACTTGCTTTGCAAACCACTCGCCAGACTGTGGCGACACCTCCCCCTCCCACCCAGATTACGTGAGACGTGAAGCAATAGAGGAGAAGATCAGGTTGGCTAATCCAAGGGCCCATCTGGATGAGGTGTACGAGGGGCCTTTCCCGCCGAATATAATGTTCACGCCTTTCCCCACAGGCTATAAGAATATCATATTCTCTACCTTTTTAGGTGAGGATACAGAAAATGCAGTGACTCATCTGGCCAGGTTCAAAGTACAATGCGGCCAGTACCAGAATGATGACAGTCTTAAGTGCAAGATCTTTGGCACTTCTCTATCAGGAGCCGCTTTCACCTGGTTCTCTAAACTCCGACTCAATTGCAAATTGGCCTGCGATGGAGAAACTCTTGCTAGAAACCTTCGGAGCGATAGAGCTAGAAGCTGATCTGGCCTCACTTACCCAGATGGCCCAGCAGCCCACTGAGTCTGCTGTTGATTATCTTCAACGATTCCATATCCAAAAGGCCAAGCTGAACATGGTTCTCCCAGAAAGAGAATTGGTTAAGTTGGCAATCAAGGGCTTAGAGCCATGTCAGCAAAGAAACAACATGGCAGCATGATCAAATCCATGGGAGAGTTGATCAAGGAGGTAGGTAGCTTTGAGCACCTCCTTAGGGAGACGGATGCTAGAAACAATGCATCCAAAGAAACACATGTCGCTAGAAAACACCGAACAGTGGCTGCTCTAAACTATTAGCCAACAACATATGACCCCTACTATCAGGGAGAAGATGTTTTCCCAGAGGAAGATGAAGAAGAGGAGAATGATGCCTACCCGCCTTCGAGCTAACCGCAAGAAAGAACTCTTCTCTCAAGCAGCTGAAGTTAACTAAGGAACCGGTCAAGCTCAAGTCTGTGACCTTCACCAAACCTGAATACGCGACGTATACATATGATGTCAATAACGCACATGATATCTTAGATGAGATGATAGTCGCGAAGATGGTGAAGACGGATTTCAGGCCTTTCCCCAGACCTAAGCAGTTGAAAGGAAAAAAGTATTGCAAGTTTCACAATCTGTGGAACCATAACACAGTTGAGTGTGTCAAGCTGAAGGATCAGATTCAGGTATGGTTAAACAACAGAAGTCTGCAGGTGGAATCTCCAACTACTGCGGCAGCGTTAGTGGATTTGAATCCCTTCCCTGATACCAGAGTAAATATGGTATATGTGACTTGGAATAGAAAATGCCAGAGGAAACCGAGTCTTGACTTGATTATTGAGGGTCAGAGGGATAAGGAGGAAGAAGCCCCAGTGCAGAAGAAATCAACAAGGCTTCTCCAGTGGTCCTATGCTCGTGATGCAAAGATGAGTGCGGTATCCAAGTGTCACATGAAGATGTCGAGCAGACTTTTCGTTTTAGCTCATTCCCATCAATCAAATGGGCCTCACCCTCTCGAAATTTCCAGCCTTCCAGCCCCAGTGCAAAAGACAGAACAGAAGGCAGTGGAGATCAGCCCCTCCAAGAAGAGGAAGCTACAGCGTAGGTTTGGAGAAGCCAAATGAATATTAGAGGCTTTAGATCAAGGATTGATTAAATCTTCGCAATTGGTCAAGTCTTCTAAGCAATACCAGAGAGAGATGGAGGCACTATCCGCTAAATGATTAGTGGCCCCCCGCAGTTTTCATAAGCAGGCAAGCTCTGCGTGGGGAGCACCCAAGCCTAGTGTTTTCTACAGCATTACCAAGGAAAGGACACCTCCACTGGCCAAGAAGGAAAGTTCGCCAATCAGGAGACCAATTGTCCGATGTAGGCTCTTTCACGAAGAACCTGAAGCCAAACCCTCAGTTTTTTAGAGACTGGGGGGGGGGGGCAAAGACAATACAATGGAGACCCAAACAGGTTCAAAGCATAGTGACCGCGACTCCAAAAAAGGTCCCAACAGCAGAACAGAAGCTGGACCCACCAAAGCGAGCTCCCGCGCTACAGGAACAGAAGCGAGATGTGGAGATGATCCCCGTGGAAAAGTTATTGGTCGCGTTCGTCGCTAAACGGTTCAACGCATAAATCCCAACTGATGAACCCAAGCTCAACCTTGATGATGACATGGACGAGACAGAAGTGGTGGACACCACTTGTAGTATGGTATACGTGTTACCCGCCAAGTACGCCCTACCAGTTGTTGCGTAGGACTGCGTCGAAGCTGAAGAAACCGGCTAGCAACCGTTGCAGATGACCTCAGCAGCAACAACTCCTATGGAAGAGGCAGTGTTCTTGGAAACTGAGGACACTGACAGCAGGGGGTTCTTCATAAGTTTCACAAGGCCAACACCCGCAATGGTGCAACACATGAGACCTTTGTACATCACAGCGGAGATTAATGGTACCAAGGTTAGCAAGATTATGGTTGATATCGAGGCAGTGGTAAACGTTATTACCACAAGGACCATCTAGTTACTAGGCATCAAGAAGGAAAAAATCCAGTCCACTTCCCTCACACTCAAGAACTTTGCAGGGACCGTGACTAAGACTTTGGGCCTGCTTTTCCTGCAAATCAAGGTTGGTCCTGCTAAGGGCGTTTATGCTTTCTTTGTAACTGACTGTTACACAGCTTACAGCACCATTTTGGGCAGAGACTGGATTCATCGGAACTATTATGTTCCGTCAACTCTTCACCAAGAACTGATTATGTGGAACAGGGTTACGGACAAGGCAAAGGTGATTAAAGTAGAGCCTTGGCCTTTCCCTATTTCCACAAAGTGTGTAGATGCCAGGTACTACTTGGAGCCCATCACTCCATTGCAAGTTAGTGGCATCGACAACAAAGGCCGCCCCACGGGGGTGACGGCCTCTGAATTGGCACAGTGGGGGCTCACACTCGTGAAAGAAGACTTCGAAAGGTCTGGCCACGCTGTGCCTCATGCACATATTAATTAATGGATTATGATCTTCCAGAGGAAGGGATAGAGGTCTTCCATTCTTTGTACGATAGGTTGTCTTCGTACTTGGTGAAGGAAGAGGCATATATCGAGTCGCGACATTGGAATGTGTTAACGGAGAGTTCTCTAACCATGAAGAAGAAGACGAAATTCAACTTGCCCCAGCTGCGTTGGATGACACCCCTCCAAAGGTTAGGGACCCTACTGAGAAGATCAATTTGGGAACGACTACTGAGCCCATGGAAGTGGCTATTAGTTCTTGCCTAGAGCCTAGAGAGAAACAGAGGCTCATTGACTTATTACTAGAGTACAAGGATAGTTTCGAGGAAAAATATGAAGATATTCCAGGTCTATCACCCGACTTGGTTTGCCACCAGCTGCCAACGTTGCCTGATAAGAGGCATGTGAAGCAGGACCCGCGAAGAATGAACTCGGAGACCCAAGTTTTGGTCAAAGAGGAAGTCAAAAAGATGCACAAGTCCAGCATCATCAGGGTGGCCAAGTATAACCAGTGGCTATCTAACATAGTGCCCATTCACAAGAAGAATGACAAAATGAGGGTCTGCTTGGATTATAGAGACCTTAATACTGCTACCCCCAAAGACGTATATCTCATGCCGGTGGCAGATATGTTGATAGACGCAGTAGAGGGACATAAACTGTTGTCCTTTATGGATGGGACAGTAGCGTATCACCAAATTCCGGTGGCAGAAGAAGATAGATACAAGACTGCAGTCCGCTGTCCTGGCTTCGCCAGAGTTTTTGAATATATGGTCTTGCCTTTTAGCTTAAAGAATGTTGGGGCCACCTATCAGAGAGCCATGAACCTGATCTTCGATGACATACTGGGAAAGATCTTGGAGGTTTACATAGATGACGTGGCCATGAAGTCTAGAACGCGAGAGGACCACATTGCGGACCTCAGAAAGGTTTTTGAGCTCATGCGACTCCACAAATTGAAGATGAACCCTGCCAAGTGCTTGTTCGGAGTCCAAGATGGGTATTTTCTAGGTTTAATTGTCCACTAAAGGGGCATTGTAGTACCTGAGGATAAGGAGAACGCGGTCATCAACGCGTCTCCCCCGCGAATGAAAAAGGAGTTGCAGTGACTACTAGGCAAGATCAATTTCCTGTGGCGATTTATCTCTAACTCCGCCTTCAAAATTCAGCCTTTTTCCTCACTGTTGAAACTGCATGGGCAGAATGAGTTTGTCTGGGAGCCTAAATACCAAAAGGCCTTAGACAAAATTAAGTCCTATCTCACGAGTCCACCAGTGCTTTTTCCTCCCAGAACTGGGTTCCTGCTAAAGCTCTATATCTCAGCAACTACGGCTTCCAGTAGAAGCCTAATTTAGGAAGATGAAGCCGGCATCGAGCGTGCTATATTCTACCTCAGCAGAACTCTGACCGATGGCGAAACAAGGTACACCCTAATGGAGAAGCTGTGTCTCACGCTATACTTCTCAGCGTGCAAGTTGCGATACTACATGTTATCCTTCACTACTTGCATCATAGCTCAGACCAATCTGGTTAAATGTATGCTTTCGCACCTGTTCTCAAGAGCCGCATTGGCAAGTGGGTGCTCTCCTTGTCGGAGTTTTCTATATAGTATGTTCCACAGAAAGCAGTCAAGGGCCAAGCTATCGCTGACTTCTCGGTACACCATCCTATGTTGGACATACCAGCAGTGCGTGATTTGGAGGTAGCCACAGAGACGATTAATAGACCGGATTTGGCTTGCCTTCCTGAGTTTGCTGTGTTATATCAAGCCACGGTCTCCCTCCAGCCTTGGGTACTGTATTTCGATGGCTCCAGAACGGAAACAATGGTAGGGGCAAGAGTAGTTCTGGAAAACCCAGCTAGAGATCACTTTCCATACTTCTTCCAATTGGAGTTCCATTGTACTAATAACCAGGCAGAATATGAGGCCCTCATTATAGGCCTAGAGGTGTTACTGGAGCTAGGGGTCAGAGACGTCCAGGTTCGCGGAGATTCTTTACTCATCACTAACTAGCTTCGCGAAAAGTTCAGGTGAACCAGCTTTTTGCTCTCCCCATATTTGGATCGCGCCCTGGAGCTCAAGCCTCAATTTGATGATGTGGATTTAGAGCATATCCCTCGCGAGCCTAATTTTGCTGCTAACGAGGGGGCCCAATTGGCTACTGGCATCACCTTAAAGTATGGGGTTCGCGAAAGAATTTTAAAGGTAGAGCGTTGCACGCTACCATCTTGGCTTGCGAGGCTTGACCCGCAAGCTGAGCCTACTATAGCGGCTTTGGATCCTATCGATGTGGACTAGCGCATCCCCTTAATAGCATACCTTAAACAACCAGATCACTTTGCAAATAAGAAGATACGTTTCCTCGCGCTTAATTACTTTCTCAGGAACGACGAGCTGCGGAGACATGGAGAAGATGACATAGATTTCCGGTGTGTTTATGGTCGCGAAGCAAAAGGCTTGATGCGGGAAGCACTTGCGGGCGTGTGTAGGGCTCATTAGAAGACATGGTTATTATTGGCCAAGTATTTTGAAGGACTGTATCACATTCGCAAAAGGTTGCCAAGATTGCCAGGCACATGGGCCAGTCTAACACATTCCAAATATCTCTATGCAACCTATCATTAAGCCTTGGCCTGTGCGAGGCTGAGCACTGGACTTAATTGGAATGATTCATCCTCATTCTTCTCTTTAGCACAAGTTCATCATCGTCGCTACCGATTACTTTACTAAGTGGGTAGAATATGAGCCTTTAAAAGAGGCTTCCAGAGCCACAATTCTGCAATTTCTTTTTAATCACATTATTTGCAGGTTTGGCATCCCATAGGTTTTAGTATTTGACAAGGGGGCAGCATTCATGTGTCGGGAAGTTGAACAGCTCGTAAATGACCTGGGTATCCAATTCATTCATTCCACCCTCTATTATGCTCAATCCAATGGCCAAGCGGAGGCCAGTAACAAAATTGTTATCACTCTCCTGCAAAAGATGCTAGCCGAGAATCCTCGCCAGTGGCATGAGACACTATATGAGACTCTCTGGGCTTATCGCACCTCTAAACGTAGCCCCACCACCACGACTCCCTACACCCTCATGTTCGGTCATGACGCGGTTTTACCTTTGGAAATTAATGTTCAATCTCTATGGGTCCAAGACCAACATCATTTGATTGGCGAAGATTATGTGCAGGGCAAGAGCATGAAGATCTTAGTGAGAAACGCTTGGCAGCTTTGGACTGTTTAGTAATGGAAAAACAACGAGTCTCTCGAGCTTACGACAAGCGTACGTGCAACCACAACTACATGGAGGGCAAACTCGTCTAGAAGGCGGTTCTGCCGTTGGGTGAGAAGTTGGCTGGCCGCGGCAAGTGGACACGATGGGAAGGACCCTTTGTCATTCACAAAGTTTTAGACAAAGGGGCATTTCACCTTAAAGATTTGGACGGTGATATCCACTAGAATCCTATCAATGGCAGATACTTAAAGAAATATTACCCCATTGTTTGGGAATTTGAAGATCCGCAGAGACAGGGGGCAAGCATAATCTTTCTCTCCTCGCATCCTTATCTTCGTTTGGACCTCCTCCATGGCCCCACTCTCATGTCCTCGCTTCACCTAGCAAGACTAGGGGCAATACTCTATATTTTGGGCTTTGTTTTCGTGGCCTTTTTTACTTTGTTCTACGTGTACAAATAATGCAAATAGTGAATTTTTTTTTATTGATGCATTCCTTTTTGTTTGACAATCAAGTGTTAAAACATGCGTAACAAGGCCTATACCAGAGGCTTTATAATATATATCAGAAGAATTGAAAGCGACAAAATATTATTGTATTCACAAAGTGGCTTTGCGGCGAAAGGCAATACGGTACATTCCTGAGATTACATTTGCAAGATTGGCTAAAAATGTGAGCTTTCAAATCTTTTGGATCTTCTTTGAAGAGGGACTTGGAGATTGATTAGTCTTTACACCCTTTTCTCTTGAACCTTGGTAGCTGCTACCGTCTGTACTCGAAGGATGGGAAGGGAAGCACTTGAGTTCATCCCAATCCTCCCAGTTGTCCATCTTTTAGGACGAATGCCTCATTAAAGATGGACATCAGAGGTCAGCGAAGCCAAGTTGCCTCATTTATCTCAGGGACAAAACAGAAGTTAGGTCCGTTAAGTCCAGTAGGTAGGGCGCTGAAGAGGAGTTGTTGATAGAAAGGGTCTCCCACGCTTCTCTGGCATGCTCCGCGCAAGGGAACCTCTGGCAGGTGACTCCCTAGAAAGTGGTATCCCGAGCTAGGATCCCATCGTGTTCTTTAACCTATCTGACGCCTAGGATGTTCCATCCATGCTTTCAGAAGCCAAAGACACGATGTTGCCTAAGCTTAAGCCATAAGGCCTATCTCAGGCTTGAGATTTCGCCATAAAGTCTAGGATCTAGAGGATAGAAGTGAGATCGTGAGGGGAAGGTTTCTGGGAAAGAAGGAAGAGGATTATGGCTTGCAAGGTCATTTCTGGGTAAGCCATGGTTCAGATCTTCTCATCCCCAAAGTACATATATATATATATATATATCCGGGTGGCTTCAACCTTTGGATGGACAGTTGAAAGGTGATCAATGCCATCAATGAGATTAAATGCCGTAATCATGGAAATGAAGGAGAATTAAAGATGCGTGGGGAACGAAACGGTCTTCAAGGAGGTAATCACTCGGTTTTGAGATTATCTGTTCTGAACCACTTTAATTTGTAATTAAGGTGAATTTAAAGAAATTCATAGTTAAGAAGACGAAGACTCGTTTGGGGCAGTAAATGGACTAAATAAATAAATAATATTATTAGGACTAGTAGTGTTCATATTACAAAAAATAATGGGCCTAGTACTAGAGGCCTAAAGCCCCTGGGCCGTGTAGGATAAGCGAAGAAGATGGTCATCTAGATGGAAGCCAGCTCCAACGGCGGCTTGTTCAGCCTGTTGGGCTGCTTCACTAGCTTGGGCTAGATTTTGAGACAGCACTTCGGAGGCGGCTAAGGGTTGCTCCAGTTGGGCTTCTTCATGAGTGATCCTAGCCCTCACAGTGGCTAATTGGGCCTAAAGATCCCTGATTTGGGACTCAAGGCGATTCTCCTCGAGCTCCATATCTTTGAGATAAGAAGCCCATTCACCTAGAGAATCTCGCAAGGCCTCGATTTGTTGAGCGAGGGCCTGATGCTGTGTCTGGACTTGTCTGGCTAGCGCTGTTGCTGCTGCTTTGCGATTGTACCATTTTGGGAGATCACCCAACAGTTTGTCTATGACATGGAATTGAGCTCAGAAATGGCGGCTTCGCGGCGAAGTACTCTGAGACACTCCAGGGCTCTCGTGAGGGCTTCGGGCGCCAATAAGTCAGGACCCAGAAGTCGGTAAAGACCTTCCTTAGCATCCTCCACAACTCCAAGAAGGATTACTTCAAGGGCGCAAACTAATCGTTCTAGTCTGGAGGATTGGCCAAGAGGGGCTTGTGGCTGAACAGGAGCAACAAGGACTGGGGCCTTGAGGGGCTCCGCAATAGGAACAGCCACTTCAGGTGCCAGTTGAGGGCCTGCTTCTACTCCTGCTTCATGAACTTGGGGGGCATGAGGGGCAAGATCGTTGTTGGCTTCATCCACCAAGTTTGGGTCAATACGGCCCTCACCGACGGTCTCCTCAGCAGTTGTTGCCACCTCTTCAGTTCGGACAGGGCTCTGACCCTGAGAAGGGAACGAAAATGTCAAGAGAGCTAAGATTAGGTAAAATATAACAGGAAGCAAGTTTGAGATAAAAGGTACCTCGTTAGTAGATTGCTCATAGGTAGCAATGTGAACTTCCTGGGCTCTTATTATGGGAACTGGCGTGTTCGCCACCATCTATTCTTGATCACATGTAACAGCATCAAGTCCAGAATCAGGCGCTACTTGCTCCAGATTGCCAGTCCTTGGTGGTTCCTCGCTGGGAGCATTAGGAGGGGCATCCTCTCTTCGGCCTCAGGCGAACTGTGGTCAATTATCTAGACCAACACCGGGGATGGCAGTGGAGGATCTGTAGCGTGGATTTCAGGCTAGGAGGTGATTGGTCATGAGGTTACTTGGGCCTACAAAGAGGCCACTTCTCCTCCAGTTGTGGATGGGCCTTCCCCACTCGGCCTCAAAGGACTTGTAGTCCTATGACAAACTTGCAAGCGAGGAGTGGTAAGGCAAAAATTCAAACAAAGCAATAACTTCATTATTCTAAATCATGGAAATACCAGTCGATAGGCGATTAGTTCATCATCTTCCTAGGCGTCGCTCCGAGGGTCAGAACGACTGCTTTTACGGGCCAGAGCGGCGACGAACTAATTAGGATTGAGAAATCAGGCTGAAGCCTAAACAAGATATCAAAACTATGAAGACCGATTGAGCGAGATTTCTTACCTTCTTAGGATTGTCGTCATCAGAAGAGTCTGCAAGTTTAGGTTCTGCCACTATAGCTTTTTGCTTCGCGGCCTAACTTGTGGCCGCAGAAGAAGAACTGACCGATGTTAGGTACATAATTACCTAGTAATTATACTCCTAATCTTGCACTTTTGCTTAACCTTTGTGTTTATTCATATATATTTATTATGTTTTCCTTATCATGCTAGGAAATGATGGAGACGCATGGAAATACACTAAAAACTCAACTTTAACACATTTTCCTACTCCGGTTAGGAGAAACCAAGCTAAGCAATGAAGGAGGAGCGACAGACTGACCAAATAAACCCCAAATGAGTTGACACTTTCTATATCTATTCTAGACATCCTAAGGATCATTTCGTATGAAGAGTGTAAGAGCTAGTTCAGAGTGGAAGGCCTTCAAAGAAATCGTCCCAAGTTTCTGACTAAAAGACGAAAACAACAAAACAGGACCTGTACGGATTTCAGCAGCAGTTCCGGACAAACCACGGTGAAATATTCTCTGATATTTTACATGGATGATCTGCACTCATGGAAAAACATTTGGTATGAATAAGTCAAGGGCTAATTCCTAACTCTCGGTGGAGATTTAATTGAAGGAAGAAATGAGAAGAAAGTGCACAAACGGACAAAAAATGGGTCAACGGTGGTCAACGCTGATTCCGGACATTTCCGGCCTAGTTGGCCGGCCAAGAACATGTGTGGAGGAAAAGGATGAGCTGACTAGGATTAGAGACTTTAGATCTAGGTTATTTTGAAATTCAAAATTTGAAAGAGGACAAGTGGTCTCATTCTTACACCTTACACCTTTGTCTCCCATTTATTACCTTGTTCCCCTACATAATGACCATTCTACCCTTAATTTTTCTCTCCACCAAAATATCTATGGGCTTTCTAGGTCATTTCTATGTGGAGTAAAAAACTAGATCCACATTTTGTGCTTACATATTTGTCAATCACATCTAGCCCTTCATTCCCTTTGATCTTCACCCTTGATTTGGATTGCCTTGGCCTTTAAATAGCTCATTCTCTCTCCCCAAAACCATGCATCCCCTTGGCTCCCTCATTTTGGAGCATCAAAATCTCTCTTTTCTCTAGTTTTAGGTTAGTTTTTCATACCTTGTACATAGTTCTTTGAGTTTGTGTGAGAAATAGGTGTGTAGGCACTTGGGTTTCACCAAAACCAAAGTTACTACACACTCTAAATCAATCACAATACTTGCTTTCACACATCCAAGCATTTGTTCTTCTTTGTTCTTGAGTTTTGTGGATGTGTATGGTGTTTTGGGTTGTAAAGGCGAAAATGTCATACCTTGAAGCAATTCTCTCATCATTTGACATCTTTGAGAGCTAGGTGGGAAGTTGGGTAGTTCTTCTCTTTTCTCTTCCTTCTCTCTTTAATATGATGTTCATGACTTGTATTTGTAATAACATGTGTTGTGAGTAGTTGGATTTGAGGCTAGGGCTAGCTCTACCCAAACTTATGTGCAAATCATGTAAATTTCCATGTGTTTTGATGTTTATGCATGTTTTGAATCTATGGGCTTCTAAGCTTTAATGCTTACTAAATGTGTTTGCTAGCTTAGTCATCTAGAAAGCATGTTTAGGAAACTAATGAATCGGCAACTTGAACTTGACCACTTCTTGAATCCGTGAGCATGAGTAGCCTTCAGGTGGTGGCTTAATGATTCCTACAAGAATTGTTAAGTTGCTTGAATTTCTTACTTTAAACTTAATGCATAAACCGTGAGTTTAATTGCTCTAAGGGGGTGTTAGGCTTGTGGTTTATAGTCCACTTGTGTTTTAATGAAATATAAATGGGACTAAGGTTGTGTAATTTAACTTAGCTTTACCAAAGTTTGTTAAGTTGCATGATTAGTTGGTTTCTTGGTAGCTTCACCAAAGC
>LYNE01003755.1:4141-18683 GCA_001662545.1 Rosa x damascena
AAATATTTAATATTGAAAGAAAAGGAAACCTAATCTTGCTGTAAATCATCGAAGTCTATGGCTAGGAAATTTAAAGATTATGTGCAACTACTTCTTCCCTGGCTGTAATTACTCCCATTTAGTAATATCAAAAGATGTTCGAAGACTAATGTTAGTCACACTAGTAAAAAGTTTGATACAGAGAATGGGATCGTTATGCAAAATGTCGAGGTATCTTCTAGATGTCATATATATACGGATTTACAATAGGAATATTTGACATATTGGCTAAAAAAATATACAGAAACAGAAACATTTACTGATTCTCGATGTGATTCTAATATCACTCTCAGGTTTGAGGAGTATGGAGTTTCCAAAGTGCCACCATGGTGTCCTCTAATGCAGAGGCCATTAGCTTACAATCTGTTGAATAAGAGACTGCATTGCACTGCAAAGGACCAAAGAATATGCAATAATCAGGCCCTCAATAGTGTGTAAAGCACGGAAATCAGAGAGTATCCTATATATGTAGATACCTCTACTAGCAAGGCTATTTTTTATGTCACCAAGCATAAGCAACACCGTCGTGGGGGGCCCACATGCCATGGTGGGGCCCAACCGAGACATACGTCTTGTAGCCCGATGTCCAAGCTACACCTCGGTAGTCGGAAGCGACCGATACCTCGCCGAAAAGCTACCTTCCCGACCTTGCCAAGTTGCCTCCATAATAGGCCTTTATGCACTAGAATAGTGTTGATTGCATCCCACATCTAATAAAAATGTAATTGAGAGGGGTTCCCTTACCTATAAAAGGGACCCCTCCTCAAACTTAGAATCCATCTCATTACATCTCTTGTAATCCCTTTTGGGCCGCAAGGCCCAAACACACTAGTTAAGCTTTCAAGCGGACGAACCACTATACTTCTTGTGTGTGTCTCTCTCTCTTACTCTCTCTCTTTTACGTTAAGGGAAAAATTCACGAACAGTGTCTGGAGACTCTGAGGACTGTCAAAATGATACCTGAACTTTCAAACGTATCAATGTGATACCTGGACTTATATTTTCTTGTCAACGTAGTACCTACATTAACTTTCTGTCACGGCACCGTTAAATTTACCACGTGTGAGGCACGTGACATACAAAATGAAGGTAAAAAGACTGATTTGCCCTATAACTGACATTTAAAATGCACGAACAGTGTCTGGAGACTCTTAGTACTGTCAAAATGATATCTGAACTTTCAAACGTATCAATGTGATACCTGGACTTATATTTTCTTGTCAACATAGTACCTACATTAAGTTTCCGTCACGGCACCGTTAAATTTACCACGTGTGACTGTGTGAGGCACGTGAGGTACAAAATGAAAGTAAAAAGACTGATTTGCCCCATAACTGAAATTTTAATTTTTTTTTTTGGTAAAAACATTTTTAATTTTTTTTTTTGGTAAAAAGACTTATTTACCTTTATTTTTTTTCACCCCTCCACTCTCGTCTTTTTCCTCTCCCCTTGATCAACCACTCTCTAAAAAGATTAGTTGTCCTCGCCAATTCCTCCCGCAACAACACCTCAGCACTCCTCGATTTCAGGCACACCGCGTTGACGCTGTTGACCTCGACGAAAGGATCGGCGGCGCACTTCATCGCCGATTTCAGATCTTTGACAAGCAAGGCTTCAAGAAGACTATGTCCTTCATTTTGGAGGACGAAATTGAAATCGAAATTGGGATTGAGATTTGGATTTGGATTGGGTTCTCTGGAAACTTCGACGGTACTCAAAGCAGGACTTGAGATTGAGGAAGGAGGAGGGCGGAGAGATCATCTATATCATTACTTGCTGGTGTTTTTGTTGTAGTTAATAACTTGATATTAATGGATTTTGAGTTTGAGTTTTGGTGGAGGTGTGGGTGTGGGTGTGGGTGGTGACGAAAAATGAAATTCAGGGTTTCTGCAATGTTTTCTTGGTTCTTCTTCTTCATTGCCCATTTCACAACAGGTCTGCATTGATGTTGTTGAGGCGATTTCAAAGGAGGAATGAAATTTTGTGTTAATTTGATCTAATACATCTGTGATTGTTTTGCAATCCAATTCTTCGTGCTTTCTCTGTTAGACTTGGAGGTGTTGAAGAGGCCATCGACCTCGCGACGGAAGCTGATAAGGCAGCGGGTCTTCTCCTAGATCCAATGCTCGGCCTGCTTCTTCGGGGCGCGGACCTCGTGGTCCTCGCCACAGCTGCTAGTGTTGCCACCAATTAAGGCAGACTTGGGGGTTGAATGATTTTACAGAAACAAGTTGGACTTGGTTTTGTGTTTCAGAAGTGAATCGAACAAGGGAGAAGCTTTGCTAAAAAAAAAATATTTCTCATTCTTTTTTGTTCTTGGAGTTCCCAGATCTTTCATTTCTCTTTCAAAATGGGCTTGTTGAGTTTAAGAAGATGAACAAGAATGGGTTCAAGAACATGAACAATTGAGATTTTTTTTTTTTTCCTTTTTGCTGGGTTTGAGAAAATGAACATGAAGAAATGTTAGGTTTATACTTATCGGATTGAGATTTTTTTTTTTTTGAGAATATATTGGATTGATCTTGGTTAATAGAAAAGGCAAAAAAAATTAATCATCTTTTATTTTCAATATAATAAATTATTATGTTTTTATTTAAATTTTAAATTTATTCATTTAGGATTTGATGGAGTGGAAAAGTCTTTTTTGCCTTCATTTTCGGCCTCACATGCGTCAGACGTGACTCGAACTGACGGAGCCGTGACGGAAAGTTGATGTAGGTACTACGTTGACAAGAAAATATAAGTCTAGGTATCACATTAATACGTTTGAAAGTTCAGGTATCATTTTGACGGTCTTCAGAGTCTCCAGACACTGTTCATGCATTTTTCCCTTACGTTAATTAGACTCCTCGGTCACTAACATTAACAAGTAATATACACAAAATCAGGCGTTAGAATGTTGAAGCAGCTTTGGTCATATAGACAGTGCAATAAGAACTCTTCTTTCTTGGGTTACTTTTTCTAGTTATTTGAGGAAAGAACAAGTACTTATTTTTTAGAACATATAATAAGTCAAATGAGAGAAATAGAAATGAAAAAAATGCCCGAACTGAGAATCTTTCGATAGATATCATATGCGAAGAGTAATACTATACCGTTGCATGGTGATACTTCGATATTGCCAAAGCATTTCCTTTGCGACAGTTAGATACTCTCACTCTGCCATCAAGAGGTAAAAAGGAAAAAGAGACATGAGAATGCAGAAAATGGGAGATAATATGGAATTAATACAACAAATGTGACTAATAAAGAATCATTGTTAGGCCCTTCTTTGCAAGAAAATATAAAACATGTTGAAGGATGTCGACATAATATGTGCCTCTACAAACTAGGGTTTAGAGTTGTAATTGGAGAAGGTTCTAGGTATTCAATTATTCGGATTATATTACCTTTTGTGTACTTTGTAACTCCCTATATAAAGGGCTACTATTATCAATAATAAACACACAATTACAATTCTCTACAACACGTTATCAGCACGAGCCCTAACCCTAGCTTAAAAGAAAAAAAAACCTAAACCTGCCGCAAGCCTCTTTGCTGTCCCTGCAGCTAACGAACCAAGCACCCAACCTTGAACCCTAAACCCTAAACACTAAACACCCAGCCTTGAAGCCTCTGTAGCCTTGCAACCTACCTCGCACATTCGCAGCCTTGCTGCTGCCCCGCGTATCAAACGCGTTGCTGCCTTCCTGCGATGCTACTACACACCCAGCGCTCCCGTGTGCCTGCCAGCCTGCCAAGCAACGCGCCCGAGCTCCCGCAGCCCCTGCTGCCCCTCAACCCACTACAGCCCTGCGTTCCAGCCCTCTGCATGCCACGACCAGGATTGCAAACCGACTGCAATCCTAGCTTAGGATCGAACAACCACCGCAATCCTACCTTAGGATTGAAGCAGCATCTGCAATCCTTTCACGGTTTCAAGCCCCGCTGCCTCCTACCGCAAGCACTGCAGCCCAATGCCGCAAGTTACAATCCCAGATTAGGATTGAAGCAGCATCTGCAATCCTGACCCAAGATCGATACCACATCTGCAATCCTTTCACGGTTTCAAGCCCCACAGCCCATTGCCGCAAGCACTGCAGCCTACTGCCGCAAGTTACAATCCTAGATTAGGATCGAACGGCCACTACAATCTTAGCTTAGGATTGAAGCAGCATCTGCAATCCTTAACACTCCTGCTCCAACACGCACGTGTTCTCAAGCTCCGAATCATCAAGTAAGCTTTATGATTAAAGTTGCTGCTTTCTTGTCTTTTAAATTCCTTTATTTGCTGCAGGATTTGTATAATACGAACATGGGTTCGATTATTTAATAAGTGAAATTGTGGGGATTCACGCTAAACGAACTAAGAGCGTTCGTAATCAATGAACTAAGAGTGTTTATAATAAACGAACTAAGAGCGTTCGTAATCAATGAACTAAGAGTGTTCATAATATTCGGACTAAAAGCGTTCGCAAGCATCAAATTGTGACCATATTAAATATCAATGTTTCTGTCTAATCCAATTATTCCTGGAAATTGATTTCTTGGTAGCATAGCTCGGAAATCTTATTATTATTAGTTTTCGTGGAAGTTTAGCTCCGAAACTAATTCGTTCTTGTTTTACCCTTTTTCAGGATGTCAAACTCGAACATACTCGATTTTGTTCTATTGGATTATGCAGGCAAAAGATACCTAACGTGGGCTCAGGATGTTGAGCTCCACCTTATTGCCCGTGACTTATTGCATACAATCCAAGAGCTTTGTCTTATAGAAATAGCTCCAGACCCTCAAACTGAGAAAGATATTTCTAGGGCACTTGCCTTCATGAAACGTCACATGGATAGTGACCTCCAGTTTGAGTTCATAAATGAGAATAGCGCTATAAAGCTTTGGCAAGCGCTTCGCGAACGATATGGCAATGTTCGTGACTCCATCCTTCTGAATTTAGAAGTAGAATGGAATGATCTTCGCTTCTCTGACTTTGATACAGTCATTCAATTTTATTCGGAAGCCCTCCGCATCAAAGCAATGATGCACTTCTGTGGCAAGACGATCACAGAAGAACAATTGATTGAGAAAACCCTCAATACCTTCCCTGTCTATGCTATGAGGTCCTGTGATTTATTTTGGACTCATATAAATGCAAGACGGATCACAAGTTTTCAACAGCTTATTGAAGCTATGAACAGAGAAATTGATAGGCCTCAAGATGGCCATCAAGAGTATCGTCCCATGGCTAGAGAAAGTCGCCATCGACGTCATGATCCATATGATCGAAATGCTCATGAAGGTAGTCGCCAAAGGCGACAATCACGCCACCATAGGAGCCGTGACTTTGAGGGAAGAAGGGTTGGAAACCATGGAGGAAACATTGGCCATAGTCATCATTTTCCAACGCCACTGGTCCTAGAAACCATGCAAATTGCCCCAATGAGCCTCAATCAAGGGAGAATCCTCTTCATGGTATCTATTTCTGATATGGAACGTCTGATCAATGGGCATGAGTTTGCAATGTACATAAGAAGGTAGCTGCCTCACAGTGATCAAAAGAAGACTTTAAATCTGGCGATAAAGACAAAATGTCGCAGATTTTTTAGAATAGTCTTTTATTTCCAAGAATTATGTAATGACAGTTATGCCTGAAATCAATAAATGACATTTTGTTTTAACTCTTTCTCACTTGGCTCACCTAATTAAGTATGATTTCTAAGAAAGTAATTGAGATTAGTGGTACCTAAGAGATCCTCACTCCACCGACATCTCTTCCTACTTTCCTGGTCATATTTGATTGGAGTCACCGAACGGATTGAGTGACTACAATCTGTCTAAGTTTGACTTTTATTTTTGGATTAGACTTTGGTTAAGAAACTTTGATGTAATCATTGGCTATTAATAAAGTTTCGATTCTTTTACTTAATGTCTTAGACATACCTTAATTCGAACTTTATTTGAAATATATAAAAACCAATGGTTTTCATGTGGAAACACATTGTGAGAATTGACAAGAGTTCCTTTGCATCACCTTTAATGACTACGGACATAAACGAGTATTAGAGAAACTTATGTGTCGCTCTAGTGGGTTGTATGCAACCACTATTCGAGTCATTGAATCCAACCATGTCATGAGAGATGATTTATGGGATTCTGACACATATAGGCTTTGGCATGACTGTTTGGGACACCCAGGTCGTGACATGATGATCAGTGTATTAAAGACTTCACACAGACATCCATTTTTCAGAACGAAAAGAAGTAAGAACCAAGAATTGGTTCCAGGAGCTGCACATGAGCCTCATGGCGCCATGATTGTGCAAGACTGGCCACACATGGCCAGCACCGCCTACCCCCTGTGGCCAATACATGGCATTGACGCCATGTATGGAGACTTGGCTTCTCTATCTACTTCTCAAAGTAAATTGTGACATTCTGGCTCAACCAAAACCTTCATTGGTTGATTATAAGGCCAATCTTTTGTTCTGTAAAGCCTGTTTTTTATGGATCACTAACATCCTATGCAAAGGACACTAAAAGAATAATTTCATTCTTACAAAAAATCCAAGGGGATTCTGTGGATCAACTCAACCAACTTGCGGACTGCTTAGATGTTTTATGTTGTTGGTTGATATGTGGACATGCTGGTCACATGTCGCACTATCGTCCACTCATAATGCTGCTTAAGATGAACTCCTAGCCCAAATCATATGGCTACGGGCTCACTACTCGGATCATCATGTTCAGTCAATTAGACTTGAAAATGGTAGAGAGTTTACATCGAAAATTTTCGATGACTATTGTATATCATTGGGTATTGATATCAAGTATCATATTCCTATGTACACACCCAATTAGTCTCGCGGAAAAGCCACCATTAAACGACTACGATGGTAGCCCAGACATTGGTAATGCGCACCAATATTTTGGCTTGGGTTATGCAATATCGCATGTAGCTATGCTAATTCGTCTACGACTCATAGCAGCCACTCAACTTTTATTTGCGTTACAACTAGTGACTGGGTTTGAGTCTAATATCTCGTACTTATGCATATTTGAGTATGCGGTTCATGTGCCAATTGCGCCGCCACAACGCATCTACATGAGTCATTGCAATGAATGCATATATTTATATATATATATATATATATATATATAACTAGTGACTGGGTTTGAGTCTAATATCTCGTACTTATGCATATTTGAGTGTGCGGTTCATGTGCCATTGTAACGAATGCATATATATATATATATATATATATATATTTGTGTTGGACATGAGTCTCCAAATATAAGTCCGCTATGTAGAACCCTTGACAGGCGATCTCTTTTTTTCGATGGATTTGCGGATTGTCACTTTGATGAGATAGTCTTCCCGTCGTTAGGGGGAGATTATAATGTCAACGTTCAATAGGAACGACTGGAATTGTCGTGGTCTGTCCCCACTATGTCTCATCTTGATCCCCTAAAAGTGACAAGATCACATATACCTGCTGCAAACATGTCTGCAAGGATTGAAGTCCCCACAGGAAGTCATGGTGCCATCCAGAGGAGATGGGTACGGCACCGCTACCATGGATGGTGGTATGGTGACGCCACAAGGTGGCATAATGACGACATAGGCCATGGGTTCCGCTAGAGAGCGTAGGAGACCCACAGATTCGATAGATTCTCGTCCTAGGAAGAGAGCGAGTTTGGCACAACTTGATCCATTGATCATTGATACTCAAAATCCTTCTCATGAGAATATTCTGGATTATGGTTATGTCTAAGAGACATCGTTGGGGGACGCCTCAATGTTAGTACCAATTCCTGAGAATATAGAGATCTTTACTAACTACACTAGTGTACATGAGGACGTGGAATTATTGAGACCAATGACATCGAACCTTATTCTGTTGAAGAATGCCAACGTAGAAAAATCGGCCTAAATGGAAAGATGTGATCCAGGTTGAATTGGATTCACTAACGAAGAGGAAGGATTTTGGGCCTGAGATGCCAACACCTCCTAACATAAAACCTGCTGACATTAATAGGTCTTCGTTAGATAGTGTGATGAGAAAAAGAGATGATAATCTTGCCTTATGGCGCAAGGCTTCTCACAAAACGCCCTGAAATCGACTACGAGAAGACATATTCTCTCGTAATGGATGTCATTGCACTCCACTACCTTGTCAGTTTGGTAGTTTCCAAATAACTGAACATGCAGCTTACTAATGTGGTCACTACGTATCTCTATGGGGATCTAGATACGAAATATAATGAAGGTTCTTGTGGACTTCATTTACCCAAATCAAGTGGCTCTTGACCAAGGAACGCGTTTGCAATGAGGGTGAAACGCTCACTAAAATGACTACTTAATTGGGAAGGGATATGACGAACTATGCCCCTGCGTTTTCATGACAAGTTTTGGATTTGCAATTGTCACGGTTTATGTTGATAAACATAATTGGAACCCTTGAGAGTTAAGGGAAACCGCTGAACACCTGAAATCCGAGTTTGAGATGAAAGACCCTGGGAGAACACGGTCTTGTCTAGATTTAGAACTTGTATACCGTGTCAATAAATGCTTTGATATTTTGATAAAGTCAAGGATGCACTCCCATGGTCGTCCGTAGTCTTGACCCTAAGAGGGATACGTTTCATCCCAGGGATGATGACGAAGGCGTGTTAATTGGTAGAAGTGTCTTACCTAAGTGCAATAGGCGCGTTATTGTACTTAACACAATATAAGACCGGACACCTCATTTGTTATGAACTTGTTGGCTAGATGTAGCCGTGCGCCAACGCAACACCATTGGACTGGTATAAAGACAATCTTTCGTTACTTAAAATGTACGATAGATATGTGCTTGTTTTATCCCTACAAAGAGAAAAGAAATACTAGCAGGAAGTGTGGGATCAGACTCCACAAGGCAAAACGCTACCTTTCGTGCTGCTCCTCCCCTCCATCAAAATGACAACGATGTCTTGATGGGTTTTGTTGATGCAGGGTATCTCTCTGACCCTCATAAAGGTCGCTCTCAAACGGGTTATGTCTTTACCATGGGAAGCACTGCGATATCTTGGAGGTCTACAAAGCAGACCCTTATTGCTACTTCCTCAAATCATGCAGAGATTATTGCTCTACATGAAGCTGTACGAGAATGCATATGGCTAAGGTATATAGTTAGACACATTCGAGGAACTTGTGGTTTGAAGTCTACCACAGATGAACCTACATGCATTTATGAAGATAATGCAGCTTGTATTGAGCAAATAAAGTTAGGTTTCATCAAGGGCGATAACACCAAGCATATATCACCTAAGTTATTTTACAATCAGCAACACAGACACTTCTAAATATTGAAGTAAACCAAATCCGATTTGATGATAATGTAGCGGACTTATTTACTAAGTCGTTACCTAAATCCACCTTCGAGAAACATGTGAAGAGTATCAGATTGAGAAAGTTATCCGAACTCCCATGATTGTAGCAATCAAGGGGAGATATTGACATCAGGGGGAGGTATGATGTCTACATATTCAATCTTGAAGAGTGAAGGACATGTTGTGCTCTTTTTGTCCTTCGACCAGGGTTAATTTTGTCCCACATGGTTTCTGTTATCTGGCAAGGTTTTTTGTGAGGCAACGATCAAAACGTTATCACCAAGTTTGAGCGGCACAAGGGGGAGTGTTGAAGGATGTCGACATAATGTGTGCCTCTACAAACTAGGGTTTAGAGTTGTAATAGGAGAAGGTTCTAGGTATTCAATGTATTCGGATTCTATTACCTTTTGGGTACTTTGTAACTCTTTATATAAAGGACACCTATTATTAATAATAAACACACAATTACAATTCTCTAAAACAAAACAGGCTAGGAATTCTGAATTTTTTATTTTTGTTTGTATATTCTTTATTTAATGTTTTTTTTGGCAGTGTCTATAACTGAACTGCATGTCCTTGAAAATTACGACAATTAATTACATGACTACAATATATCATTCAGAACTCAAACAAAGAGATTAATTCACAACCTGTGATCCCAGCCAGCTGTTGCAAAGATTTTATCATCAGGTCGAATAGAGGTTCTTGATATGCCAGGTCGCTCCAAATCAATTTCTTCTTAATTTTATCGCACATGTACCCTAGGTTGGAGAAGACACAACAGGAAATGGAAATAATGACGTACATCAAATTTAAACATCTGATATTCTAGGTTGAAAGTGTGATATTATATCTGTTTGTTCAAGTTAAACATCTGCCACCCATCTAAAAACTTAAGAGGCCTGAGATACAATATCTAGCAATACAAACTTAAAAAGATGGGAAACTTACTATGGAAGTGTCCAAACTGTAGGGCACATTTTTTTCATCTGCAGCTCCTGAGATACCACCTGATAGGAGCAAAAATGCTACAAATATAATATGCAATCCTTTACATTTTTCTTAACTATTTTCTTTAAAAAGTCAGTTTTAACTTTATTTTCTTTTTAGGTAGTTCGTGGAGTGATTCAAGAGAAATAAGAGCTGAAAGGGAGCAACGAAGCCATGGATCATGAAGTACTGATGCAAAGGACCAAGTTTGATCAACCTTTTGGCTAGAAATTACAAGGGAAGTCCACGGAATTCATTGTGCAAAACAGTTGCTGCAAATTAGAAACTCTAGTTTCAGAATCAGCTTTCTGGGAACGGTCTTGAGGAGCAATTCTTGCACTCTTCCAGATGCACCTTTGCAGAAAAGGCCAGCGATCCTTGAAGACATGATGTTATACTTCAACTAAAGCTAAAGAACTGGTCATAAGCGTCAATGAGACAGCAGGAAATCAAAGTCAAAGTAGGCTTCCCGATAAGGCAGAAACTGTTAGCTTTTCACGAAACTTTTGGGAGATCTTTTCCGGTGATTTTCTTGGAGTTTTTCCAGAAGGTTGTTGATCAATATAGAATATGGGATGTCATAGAACACGTGGGAGTCAAGAACCATCCAGAAAAATGGCGAGACAAAGTCGTTCCTTGTCCAACAAGGAAGCTTCAGAGTCAGAAATTGAATCCTAGTCAAAACAGGACAGTTTGGCAGAAATCTTCTTTGGACGGATTTTGGGTACATTTTTGGAAGGTTATTTCTGCTGCAAATATGAAGGAGAGTCCTAGAATGATTCCTCAAGATTTTGGGAAGATTACTAAGGCTTGAAAATCATTTAATTGTGCACCAATTAGAGTAATCCTCAAGCAACTAGGGGAGGTTTTCGAAGCAGAATTGGAAAAGGAAACTCGGGCTGTGTATTCTACATATATAAAGGCTTTGAACACGTTGAAAATCATCACCCTACAGCGCCATCTTCTGCTCCCAAACCGTGCAATCCATCTTCCATCCTCCATCAAGCTTCGCCGTGAACTATCTTGAAGAAGTGCTTGCGTCCAAGGCTACCTAAAATTGAATTCGTGGCTCTCATACTCTCCCTTTTACGGTTTTTATCATCTTGTAATCTAATACTTATGTTATTCTTTGTTGAATTTCAGACGATGTGTGGCTAGTTAATTTTTGTTAGGGGCAAGGTTTGAAGCCCCAATTATGTAGAACATATGTTTGTTTAAATTTAGTTTCTTGATCTTTGGTGTGAATTGGTTGTTTATTTCTGCTTGATTGAAAACTTTTATGTGTTTATGTTCTTTGGGCCGACACTTAGGATATATGCATGTAATTGGAGCTAGGATTTAGAAAATAATTCACCCAATCGTCTTGTTTTCTGATCCACAAGTATGCAAGGCTTTGGACAAAAGCTGATGTTTAAACAACTAGAAGAGCATGCTAAGTAGGCGTTCCACACTAGACTGCAACTCTATAATCAATCGTTTCCATGAGATCGAAATGCTTCAAATGTGTTGACACTATATGTGTTGTTGATAGGATAGCGTTCTATACCTTGATTGCATGTTTGATAGGCTTAGCTATTGTGCGTTCACGTAGACTAAGTATTTAGGGAAAAATTAATAAGGGACATGATCTGCTCTGACTTGTTTCTTGGTTGGTTTATGTTCACGCCTTAGTAATTGAAACTAGGTTAACTTAACATTGTTCGAAAATAATTGGTGGTGGATTTCCGAGTCTCTAATGTCTTCTCCATATTGTTTTTCAAACTCTAAATTTGTTTTTGATTTCTTATTTTTCTTTTATTTTCGTTGAACCCAAAAACCTCAAAATATTGTTCTTGCTTAGGATTGCAGAGCCCCTTTCTATCCCCTTCTTTTCCTACCATCTTTTTCTCTCTTTTCTACTATTTGACGTTTTCTTTAGTTTAATATTGTTATTTGTTTTGTGCACTAGTTAGTTTTGTTTTGTTTTCTTTTGTGTGAATTATAAAGTTACCCTCAATTCCCGGCTTGAACGATCCCTGCTTACTTTATATTGCTAACGACTACATCTTGCAGGGTTAAGTTGAGCGCTTAATTTTAGCGTATCACCACCATTGCATGAACCATCAATGCATAGGCTTAAAACTGCAGAAAAAGATATATGAAGAGCATGAGAAGAATAAAAGGAGAAGGTGCAATCGAGTTCTTTGGATTCTGATTCCGACACCTCGCTCTGAATGAAACTTGACAGATGTAACTGGAACACCTGGATTTCTAATATCCCACCACCCATGGAGCCATCCCCATGACTGCATTATGTAGAAAAAAAAACCACAATAATATCACATAAACTCTAGAATAAACCAACACAATCATATTTCATATATCAAACACAAATTTTGCCACGAATTTCAAGTCCCAAAACCAAATATAGAATGTTACTGCTATATTAATTATAGTTCTTATGCATATGGATGCACATGACAAAAATATGAGACATCACAAATCTACTGGTACCACACTCAGAGGTGATGTATACAAATTAGTATCAATGTCATTATTACAATATACTGATATAGCTTTGCATATTATGATATTGTAATGTCTCCACCGCAGTCATAGACACACTAGATTGGTAATGAGAATAGAAGAATATACCTAGCCACGACCTTTAGGAATCCCTGTGATTCCGATGGTAAAAATGCTTGAACTGCCATGCACATTCCTACCAAGAAAAACAATGACTACAATGTCAAAGGTGGGATGAAATGACAGGAAACACAGAACAGATAGGTGATAGTTCATGGTAGTCTTCAACAATTAAACATAATTTGTGTTTAACAATTATGCATCACTTGAAACAATTGTTGGATCGATTAAAGATATGATCATAGTTGAACCACCTGCCTACTGTACACATGAAAACTAACAAATTGGGCTACTTGAACAAGGAAAATCCTCCCACTAAAAAGACCTTTTAGAGACCTTTATACAAAACTAACATATGACCTTTATAAGAGACAATAAATTGTGCATACCATCAGGCATTAGTAGCAACACTTTAAATAAACGTGTTTCTGAACCAATAATCCTTTCAACTTAAATGATTTGATTTATGAAGGTAAACATTTGATGGCCCTATCTTTGTTGATTTAAGTCCATTTCTACCCAGTCATTAGTTAGTCAAATGTCAATGGAATTAGTCAGTGGCGGATACGGAATCTGAGAGTTGTCTAGGCTAATTAGAAGTACACTAATTTTTTTTTTTTTTTGAGATTTGGAACCCAGTGGGAGGCTCGTTCTCACATCTTTATTATTTTCAATCAAAACATACAACGGAGGGGATATAAAACCAAACTCCGTAAATTAAAAACTACAGGCTAAAGAATATAAAGTTAGTAACACTAACCAGATGGAAAGAGCATCAACACTCAACAAGTCAACAGCAGTCAATTAAGTCCAAAAACGCTGCATTAGTTAGCCTCATAATATCAAATAGCTCCCGTTCTTTCTACAATTCAGCCTCATATTATCTACACAAACACCATACAAAAGCAAGACAGATTTAAAACAAATAGACGAGTAGCCGACTAAGCCGAGTGAAACAAACCCAAAAGGCCAAAACCGATATCCCCTAATTCCTAAACAAATCCAACAATCCCAATCATCAACTTACACCCAAAATTCAGAATCCCAACTCACAATTCATGGAGCCATGGAGGGCCAGAAGTCCAGAACTCTTCCAGAAACCAAGGCAATCAGCCAATCACTCGGTCACTCCAGTCTGCAACTTTGCAAGAAGCCAAGAATCTCCTCAAATCTGCAAATCGAACAAGATACCCAGTGAAATGGAATACACCCAGTGAACCCATATTAAGAAAATCGAACAAGATATGAAATTGGCGTAAAGGAGACTAGGAGAGTGAGAGAAACCTTGGGCAATTGGGCATTAGATTGGGCAATGGAAGGGAGAGGTGGAGATTGGAGAAGAAAAGGCGGAGCCGCCGGCCGCGGAGGGTTTGATACTCTGATATTTCCGATGAGTGAAAAATAGGCGAGGACTGAGGAGGCAAAGAGAGGAGAGAACTCAAAGCAGTCGACGACTCGAAGCTGTGGTTGGGGGAGAACGCGACTTTACCTCCCTATTTTATTTTATTTTCCTTTGGGTATGGGCTGAAATTAGATATATATATAT
>LYNE01003756.1:2528-18987 GCA_001662545.1 Rosa x damascena
TTTGCACATTTTGTCACAAACTTCCCAGCATTTCATCATACTCTCATATTTGTGACCCTTAAGTCTTTGATGGTACCGAAAGTTCCAGTGGATGAGCGTTTTGTTATTAACCGGATTGGCCCTCCAGAATTGCTTATCTTTCGGTGTATTGTAAGGTACTTTCTGTAAAGTTTCTCTTGCATGAAGCTCAATTCATTAGTTTTTGGACTAATCTATATTTGAAATTGTTATATGTTGTAATGTTCAGGTATGGATACAAGGATGTAAGAGATTGCTACAAATTTGAAACTCAACTGATTGAAGAGGTGGCAGAGTTCCTGAAACAGGAGGCCCATAGTAAAGAGATGGCAGTCAGAGGGCAGTCACCGAACTTTATGTTTGCTGCTGTGGGAAATGAGGTTAGTATTGCCAGTTCTGAGCAGTGGAGAAACGAGATTAAGGGTGGCAGTGTCGAGTGTCAGAAGGTGAACGAACTCAAGGAGGCTAGGGAAGCTGGTGTCGCATACATGATGGGAAATACTCATGTTGTGGCGAGTGACCTATCGCCTTTCCTGAAGAAGTTTGCAATTGACATTGTCTACGGTTTTCTAAGACGGAATTGCAGGCGTCCAGCAATCGCCCTTCAGATTCCTCATACCTCACTGATCGAAGTGGGAATGCTTTATCAGGTGTAACTTTAGCATGGAGTAAATACCCTCAGAGGCAAGTAAGGAGCTAGTTGATAAAGAAAAGCTTTTCCTTCCTTTACCAAAGCTTTTACTTGATGAAGGAATTAGACCGAGGAAAATAAGTTTAGCTACGTACATGGTGCAGATTGTAGTTGATAATAGGAAACCTAGAATAGGCAACACTAACAACCGCCACTTCTATGTGCTCCGTAGTCCATGAGATATAATAAACAAGAACAGTTCTCTTTTTTCACCCTTTTTCTCCATTTTTCCCACTAATCTGGTATATGAGTTCTGAAGCCCCTTCCAATCTTACATGTAATTATGCAACACCAAGTCACTAACACTAGTTTGTCTATGTGATGATCTTTTTTGGGCATCTCGGTTCATATTTTTTTTGAACCATCACTTAACCGACTAGTGATCAATTAATTGTGTGACCAGAAATCACTCCCTAACAGAGACCAGCATCACATTTTTGCTGCCTCCTGACTTTTGGGGTTGGCATTGTATATAAGAGTATTTATCTTCCATTTAAGTGAGCCTAAGCTTAGCTCCAAACTTCAATTCTCTCTTTTTGGAAGGCAAAAGGGGTGATGTACTACTTATCTGTGGCTGCATATAGCATTTTCTTCAATGCATCTAGAGTTTTATATATACTACTTCTACTTCTCTTGGTTTCGATCTATGCCTTTTTAGTCTCGAAAAGAAAGAATCATTTTCATGACTTAGCAGCTTTGGCTTGTAACCAAGATGGCAGGAACTTGTTTCTTTTGCAGTTTCAAGAGGCTATAGCATACTCAAATGCATCAAACTGCAATTGTTTACGAAATTGAGCATGGTGAGCTGATCATGACTGGTTTTGAAGGGTACCAGAAATGGAATCCTGTGATCTTCATACCAACCTAGTATCTTGATACAATAATCGTACACAGTACTAAATATATTAGGGGTTTCTATTATGAATTACTGTCACAAATAGGAAGTTGATGTATTGCCACATTAATTTCTATGTTATATTCTGTTTTTGTGTTTTTCTTAACAAAACCTGAAATAATGTTTGGGACTCTTTGGGGTTCCGGGTCTTCTGACCAACTAGCTATTGCTATAAAAGTACTTTCGTCACAATACTGAATGAGATCTCATCTTTGATTCCCCAATAGCATTTTCTACAATGCATCCAGAGTTTTACATATTCTTGTTCTACTCCTCTTGGCTTCATGTTGTCTTTTTAGTCTCAGAAAGAAAGAAACATTGTCATGACATAGCAGCTTTGGCTTGTAACCAAGAGGGCAGGAATTTGGTTTGTCGTTTCAAGAGGATGCAAAATATTCAAATGGACCATATATACAATTCATATGGCAATGGCTTTCGAAACCGAGCATGATGAGATCATCATGACCAAGTTTAACATTAAGATCTTCACATCATTATTCTTTTGGGGCTTCAGTTTGAAATATTGTTCTAGCTTAATTAGTAATTAACCGTACCAGTTATTGCCTGTCAAGCACGGCTGTTACCCCTCAGAATTCAAAGATAACGATCATCCTGGAGACAGATATGCTCATATATATACCCTATACAACAGATAGTGCACAGAAGAATTATGAGCTTCCACACATGGCTCCGTTTTTTAACATTGGGGGTTGAAAACTGTACCAAGCTCTTTCAGGGATTCTCAGACTTGTGGCAGGTCATTTCAACTCTTCAAATTGAATTTCTAGGTTTTCTTTTTTTGTTTTTGTCATCTTAGTGCTCTATATTCATTAACTGATTTCATGTGTCGTTGCTAGATTTTGTCATTTGGTGCTTATCACTGATTATATTAAACCAGTGAATTTGTACATAATTGTTCTTATTTACTCTATTTTTACAAGTTCAGCAATAGCTGTATATGTGCCTAGACCTCTGGCTAGGAGGATACCGCAGGACTCAGTCAAAAAATAAAAAATAAAAAAACTCCAGCGAGGACAGCTAACACCATTACAATGGCTACTAAATTGTAGCTCCAAATACTAAAGCCGTGAGTAAGCTTTGTTATGGATATAATAGGTATTAGATAGGTGTCTGTTTTTAGAATAGTATAAAATTTAGCACTGCTGTAAGCCTGTAATATTCAACATCAATCCAGTAAAAATGTAGCCTTTCACGCATTTGTTCGCTCTCTCCCTTCCTCTTCTCTCTCTGCGGCGCTGTAAAGCTTTTATGGTACCAGAGCCAGTACTATGATTGCTATGCAGAGACAATATTTATTCGTTGCAGTATGCTAGGAGGATAGTGTATGTTCCCATTCCACATTGTAGAAAGCTTCTCAAAACTAGTGATTGTTTAAGGAAATAAGATGCAAGAGAGATTTAGAGAGAATTGGTGTGTCTATCATTGATAATAGAAGCTCTATATATAGGGATTAAGTACAATTTTTTAGAGTACAAGGATTCCTATTCTAACTTGAATTGGGAATCTAGCATTCTCTCCTATTACAACAATAGAAAGTAAACCTAGTTTGACAAGACACACTAAAAGTTTGTTGGGTTTCCAGCCCATGAGTCTTTCCTAAGACAATTGTCTTAGAGTATGAGAATTGTTTACCCAGTAGGTTTTGGATTCCTACTAATGAATGGAGTTCCAATGAGGAATGAAAATCCTTATTAATGTAGGATTACCTGTTGTTGATTACAGAGAAGGAGAAGGCATAATTGCCTACCACCAATAGGAATAGGTTTCCTAATCGGTGAAGAAAGCTGATATCCTTATGGCTATATAAGGAGGGGTTCTGCTCTAGGTTTTTCTTCACATAGATAGAGAGCAGAGTGTATTCCATTCTCGGAGTTCGAGAGTGAGAGAGGGCAAAGAAGAGAGAGATAGGAAGAGAAGAGAGAGTCATTGTTTTCTTATTCTTTCTGGTTGTACCCATTATAAATATAGTGGAAGATCATTTTTCTGCTCGGTGGACGTAGGCAAAAGTTTTGCTGAACCAACTTAAATCTGTGTTCTTGTGCTCGTATCTTTGTGGTTGTTTCTCTTGATGTGCTGTGCTTATTTGTGTTTTCGACTTCACATATTGACTAATTCTCAACAAAGTCAACATTCTTCAACACGCCCCCTTGTGCCGCTCAAACTTGGTGGTGTCATGACGCTTCAAATGTTGACTCGTTAAAAAACTTGCTCGAGTAATAAAAACCTTGTGGGACAAAAACAACGTCGAGAAGGAGAAAAAGAGTACAATACGTCATTCACTCTTCGAGATCAAATATGTAGACATCATATCTCCCCTTGTTGTTGACATCTCCCCCTGATTACTCTAATTGTGGGAGTTCGGATAACTTCCTCATTCCGATGATTTACACATGTTTCTCAAAAGTGGATTTAGGTAATAACTTAGTGAATAAGTCTGCTACATTATCTTCAGATCGGATTTGATTCACTCCAATGTTTAGAAGTGTTTGTTGTTGTTGATTATAAAAGAACTTAGACGATATATGCTTGGTGTTGTACTACCATACCTCACCTCACACCAACAGCGCCGCATCACCAAAACAGGGCAGCCCTTTGGGGCTTGGGCTGCTCTCATCCTCTCCTCCTCCTCCATTTACCATATTTTAGTTAGTTTTCTTTTAGGAATTTAAAGGATTACTCACCTAAAGCTTCAAAGATTCATCAAAGGCTTTTTACCTCTATAAGATTCAAGACTTCGGTAATTGTAGGGCTTGTAATTCAAGACTAGTCATACTAGCTTTTTAGCTATTTATGACTATTCTTGTTTTCTCCTACACTTCTATACTCTTTTCTCTTTGAATTTTGTATCTTTGATGTTCATAATTATGAGTTGTGAGTAATTTTCTTGTTAGGGGCTAGGGTTGGGTGCCCTAGCCCAAATTTTGTATAAAAGATGTTTAGTTTAATAGCAACAATTAGGCGAAAATAGCAAAAGCGAGGATTGTCATTAAGGACTGTAATCCCAAAATTACAACCCAAAATTCATTGTGACAACCCAAAATTCGTCACAAAAACTTGGCAAATACGAGAAAATTTCAGTTGTCGCACATGATCATATTGGCGACAATCAATTTGTCACATAAAGTAGGTATTTGCGAGAAATTAACAATTGTCGCCGATGTAACATTATGCGACACCCATTTCCTTGCAAATTGTCAATTGGGCGACGATTTCTACCAATTGTCAGTTAATGTTTATGTGACAACTAGATTTTTGTCACTAAAGACTAATTTAGCAACAACTTCTTTGAGTTGTTGGTTAATGTTTATGTGACAACTAGATTTTTGTCACAGAAGACTAATTCAGTGACAACTTCTTTGAGTTATCAGTTAATGTTTATGTGACAATCTTAACTTCCTCACTAAAAACCAATTGGGCGACAACTTTTATGGATTGTCGCTTAATGTTTATGTGACAAATTGAACTTCCTCGCTGAAAACCAATTAAGCGACGATTTTTATGAGTTGTCGGTTAATGTGTATGTGACAACTTTGAGTTTCTCGCAAAAGACCAATTAACCGACAAGTTCTACATGTTGTCGCTTAATGTTTATGTGACAACTTGAACTTCTTCACTGAAAACCAATTAGGTGACGACTTTTATGAATTGTCGGTTAATGTTTATATGACATTTTCTTGCAAAAGACCAATTAGGTGACGAGTTTTACAGATTGTCGCTTAATGTTTATGTGACAACTTGAATTTCCTCGCTAAAAACCAATTAGGCAATGACTGCTACAAGTTGTCAATCAATGTTTATGTGACAACTTTAATTTTCTCGCAAAAAAAATCGATTAGGCAATGACCTCAACAGGTTGTTGCTTTATGTCAACAGGTTGTTGCTTTATGTTAATGTGACAACTTGAACTTCCTCACTGAAAAACTATTAGTTGATGATTTTTATGGGTTGTCGCTTAATGATTATGTAACAACTTGAACTTCCCCTTGAAAACCAATTAGGCGATGATTTATATGAATTGTCATTTATTGTTTGTGCAACTATTAGAACTTCATAACATTGTTTGTACTTTCTTGTCGAGGTGAAATTTATATCATAAACTATGAAAGAACATATAGAACACAAGATATTCACAGAGGTGTCAGATCTTAGCATTCTTGTAGAAGTAAGCTTCAATATCATTCTTGAATTATGTTACACTTGTTCTCCATGTAACGTGTGAATTTAGGTCCTTAAGGACTGTAATCCCATATCCACATAGAATTCTCTAGCTATCAAGTTCAACCTAGCTAGGCCTTTTATTATCAACTCAGCCTTAGGGTCATTGTACTGTATCAACACGACACACTTCGATAACTAAAAAATCTCTAATTTAATTTAACTTTGCCAAATGAACTTGACGATATTATGTTTTAAAACATGACCTACTTATATCATGAAGAGGTATCTAAATTAGATGTGGGTTTAAAATGGCAGGTATATATTGTTCAGGTTGCCAATTTGAATTCAATGTTGGTTGTTTCAATTATATATGTTGTTCATCTATTCAGACTATCCTAACTTTGGAGATGCACTGTATTCAGTTAGGTGTCAAAACCCCAAATTGAAGTAAATAACCAATTCATGAAAAGCTCTTATTGAAGGAGAGGCAATTGGTATTTGGTGAAGCCGAGCCAGACAGACACTTGTATTCGGTGAGTAGTCCCTTCTTTCCCTTCTAATCGTTTGCTATATTATGTTTGGTGTTTACTGTAAAAGATTGCAATTACTTGTTCCATTTTCTTCAACTAGTTCAATTTCATGCTTTGAGTTTGTAAAAACAAGCAAATTCTGTTATGTTGCACAACCATTGAGAATATAAACAATAATAATCTTAGTTACTAGCAGTTTCATAACTTCTATGTTGCAAGCTCTTTCTATGTTTGGATCTGAAAAGCATTTCTGTTCATCTGATGACTACTGTGTCATTTGTCATGTTAAGCACTTCTTGTATACTATAACTTCTTCTACTTGGTATGAGTTTTGCATTCCTAATAAATGTCTTATATTAGCCGGAAAATAAATGCTAGCTAATAATACAGGATTGATAGATTATTGAGCTTTTGTGTGAGGACTTTGGTTAAATTAATTAATTATAGTTTGCAGGGGTTGATGTTGAATGATTGGATACAGAGCATGTCCAAGTTCCAGCAACTTTGGTGCTGATCTAATTTCACATTGCTTCACAATTTTTTCCTTCGTTAATTTTTTTTTCTTCTTCCCTATTTTGATTCAATTTCTTCTCTCTCTAGTTCTATTATCTGGAGGTTGCAATTCATGAATGAAAAATGGAAAGTCTGGTGCATGTATATTTTGTAGTTTGGAAGTATAATATATTTAGAGCAGAAGTTCGATAACATCTTGTAAGGCATGCAAATTGATGTATTGATGATCTGTCTCTTTTTATTCATTTTTTGGTGTTAACTTTGTAGAGTTTCAATTCTTGACTTCTTGTGGGACTTGTATCTTTCGGTGTACGTTGTTTTTCATTTGATTGTCTAGTGTTTAGAATTGAGTCAAGCACTTATTATTTCTTAGAACTGAGTCATTGTTTTGCCTGCAGGTGCCACAGGCCTATACAAAGCCTCGAAAAAAAAAAAGAACTTTTCGCATGGCAGATGCGTCTCCAGTGATGAGTTCAAAGTGCAAGAGCAAGTAGACAAATATTCCAAGATTTGGGGAAGTGATCAGGAGCATGCCAAAAAGATGAGGAGTTCATTAATTGCAACACTTTCGAGCAAACCAAGTAACCAACAACCAATAATTTGGTTAGTAGTATGTTGGATTTAGTACACAAGGATCTCTACGCTGTTTTGAATTATTATTGATCTAACTATTTTGAATTGGTATTTGATTGTAAAGAATACTTTTTTTTTTTTGGTTACAGACGGGGTCTAAAAAGAATACTTTGAGTTAATATATTCTTATTTTCTCCGCTCATCTTTATGTTGTCGTAAAAGTCTAAATTTCTTGCTTAATTGAAAATGCGACGACTTTGGGGTATCGCAACCAGTTGTTGTTTAATGTATTTTACTGATTGTCAAAAGCAATGAAATTACACGGTTGTCGCTTTTTCAATATGCGATTCAATGGTTCCTCAATGAAATTATATGAGACAAACAAGAAATCTCTCATATAATTTTCTACAAAAAATGTATATGTGTCACATATTAATATATGCAACAAAAATGAAACCTCACAGTTATTTTCTGCAACAAAAATAAATCTCGCATATAAATTTTTGATCAAACATACAAGCCTCACAGACAGAATATGCAACGTAAATGAAGCCTTGTATATTAGAAATTGTTATAAACATAAAGTCTCGTATATAACATTCTGCAACATACTTGGGCGTCTCACAAGACGTCATATGTGAGGAATGAATTATGTCGTATATTTCAAATGTGACAAACATTCAAGCCCTACATATGGAATATGCGACGTAAACAAAACCTCGTATATTTAAAATAGTAACAAATAAAAAGTCTCTATAGTTTTTGGTAACACACTTGTGAGTGTCACAATTTGTAATATGCGAGGAATCAATTGCGTCGCATATTGAAAAAGCGACAACCGTGTAATTTCGTCGCTTTTGACAATCAGTAAAACACATAAGGCGACAACTGATTGCGACAACCCAAAGTAGTCGCAGTTTCAATTTAGCAAGAAATTTAGACTTTTTACGACAAATTTGGGTTGTTGCCAATAACATTTTCTCTTGTAGTGCTGGTCGGCGCGGGGACAAGCGGATGCAGGCGAGTGCAGGGGCGAGTAGGCAGATGTTAGTGAGGGTAGCGTGGGTAAGGCTAGCGAGAAAGGCGCAGGTGCGCGCTGGGCTGCAGAGGCAGGAGAGGCTAGCGAGGCCTAGGGGCAGCAGATTGCAAGCGGTAGCGAGGCTAACAATTCAATGAAGGATTTTTCCAATTTTTGGGTTTTGATTTCAAGGTTGGAGCTCGTGCTGATAACGTGTTTAAGAAAATAAGATGCAAGAGAGATTGTAGAGAGAATTAGTGTGTCTATCATTGATAATAGGGCTCTATATATATGGATTACAAAGTACAATTTTTTGGAGTATACGGATCCTATTCTAACTTGAATTAGGAATCTAGAACCTTCTCCCCTATTACAACAATAAAAAGTAAACATAGTTTGACAAGACACACTAAAAGTCAACATTCTTCAACAGTGATGAAATTAAAGCAGAGAAGCTTGAGAAGTTACGCGACACGATACTAGAAATTGTAAAGAAAAGAGAAACAATACAGTGACTCAGCTGGAGCAACATAACTTTGGGGGTGATTTTCTTGGATTACTTTTGAAGGCTCATTATGATGACAGTAATGATAAATATAGGACCACGATAGATGATATAATTGATCAGTACAAGGCATTGTAGAAACTCATGACCCTTTGTGCGTGAGAGCCAACTCTCGATACTCTAACAGATACGAGCGAGCCCACGATAAGGAGGGAAGAAAGAACTCCCTTGGTTGACACATACTACAATACGCTCAAATCCGGGAGCAGCATCGTCGGAAAACTAGTACAAGCGGTAATCAAGATGAAAGTCTTTCTTCCGCCAATTATTATTGCCCCACCGCCAAGGTTAATGGCGAACATGGTTAATAAATTATGCCAATTTTGTCACTTTCAGCTATCTCGGCTTGGAGAGCGACTAAGTATAGTTCTTTGTTTAAAAACAGGGAAGCTATAATCCACGATCTATTGTTGAATGCTCGTTCAACAATATCGAGATAGGCTGTTACTGATGGGTCACGTGCATGCTTTAAGTAGCATGTCATCATCGCGATGACAATGCAAAGAAGAAGTAAGACCCACCCTCCTCTTGAGAGTGCGTACGGTATCGCAATAATGTATATCCCTGAAAATAACAAGTAATTAAGCTGATTAGCAACGATCAAATTTATATTTTATTTTTCTATGAACAATATGCATGCATATATCAGTAAGTGCCTAGAGAGATTACCTTACTAAACTCATATCAATGCCTGATAGACATATGTATCAACAATAAGCTCAAATTTGTGAATAGCAGTGTCGGAAAAGTAATGCATGCGGTAAGTAAGACAAAAGTCTTTCTTCCGCCAATTACTGGTGCCCCACCGCCAAGGTTGATCCGTTGATGCCACAAGCGGAGAATAATTTGTGCCAATTATCGCTTTCGCCTATCGCCTCACTTTTGACTTGAAGTCGACGTTTTCCATCACAATCTTTTTCTCTCAACCTAAAAATTAAGCCATCAAATTCTTTTGCTTTCCCAACTTTTGGTGAACCATTTTGTTTTGTGAAGAAAAGAGTACGCTGTATAGATTGCCTGACTTGGTTTCTTTAGTGTTTAATTTGGTGGGTTTTTGCTGGAGTGGAGAGTTATGAAATTGCTTGTGTTTTCTTGGGTTGGTGGCTTGGTTAAGTTGAGTACGTTGAGACTGAGAAACAAGGTCGTGAGGAAACTAAGCTAACTGAGGACTGATATGGTGGATATACCAAATTAAGAGATATTTATAGGCAAGGCTGTGAAGTGTAACTAAGCAGCCTATCCATTAACCTACTCACAGTGATTAGGTAACTCATGCAAGCCACGCACGCCTCTCTCTTGAGCAAATTGGTGACCAAAAATACATGATCAGGCTCCTCGAACACACATGTTGATGTATATGCGCAACCTAACTCTAATCACACAATAATGACCAACAGAAATACAATCTACTATTCGTTATCCATCTGCATACACTAAACAAGCTTCAAATCTATTATCAACCAGTGATGAGCAGTGCAAAACCCCAATAATTCTAACATGGTTTAGCTAGAGTCCTTCAATTAATCTACTAGCAGCCTCAGATAGATCATTTATCATCATTTCATACATCATGTTCTTAGGAATTACTTTCCCTAGATAAAGCTCAATCTCTAGACGACAATACGCCTCATACATTATAGCTCGACTGACAGACCGTTCAGCACCATCATATATACTTACCACTCTTCAACTTCAGGGTTGCCGAAGCCACCTCTTTCATGGTGGAATAAAACCCCTTGCTACATTTTTTTCAAAATTGCTATCACATTATTATCTTTGGCGTCAAGAGCAATTTCTGTCATGTTAGTGGCCAAAGTCTTGGCATTATTGCTTACACAACTTAGGATGATGATGGCAATAATATCCCAACTTTGTCAGCCTTCTCGCTGCGTGGATCGGATATGAGGCACTCTATTTGGCTTAGTTGCTCATCTGCAATGACATCAAAAAAGGGGAATACAGGCGAACAAGAAGAACAATTGTGAATGAAGAAGCCAGTGTCGATCTCTGTGATTCTACAGGTGAATTGTGCTTAGTTTCCTAGTATAAATAGAAGGGATAGTGCTCAACGAATGTAATTAAACGGTTGAAATGTTATTAATTGCGGTTGTTTGAAATGGAGATAGTGCTCAAGAAATGCAATTAAACGGTTGAAATGTTATTAATGGAGGTTGTTTGAGATGGAGTGGCTTCTTTTTAATCTTTTCTTGGGTCGTGTTTTTTTTGTTCTTTTTTGGGGCTTGAACTCCGACTGAGGGAGAGTAATGTATTAAAAAGAAAAAAGAGTACATCATAGTATGAGGGACCTAAATCTTATCCCACCATGAACTATGTCAATCTTTGCTTAATTATGCTTTTATGATCCAAATAGACATCTTAATATCATTTGGTGTAATAGCATTAGACCATTAGTCACTCTTTTGTAATTAGAAATGACAAAACAAAGAAAAAAAACTAGAAGTTCAATTCTATGAGACATACTAATGGTTGAAACTTTTTATTTATTCTTACATCCTTAATAGCATGGTGAAGCTAAGTTAAACCACCGAGGGGTAGAAGAATATCTAAGATACAGTGAGATGACTCTTTAAAAAAAAAAAAAAAGGGATCATTGAAATTTATACAAATGAGGCAAACAATAGGTGAAGGTCCAATGATGATAGAATCAGGAGGATTTGGCAAAATCCATTTGGAGCTTTGGTGTCTCAAACCAAATAAAACTCTTTATTTGGAGCATTGAAATTCCAAAGTCAATTTTTGACAACCTTTTTTTAATATTAATGAATTATCATATATCATTTTCTCCATATAAAAAAAAGAAAGAAAAAACCGAAAAGGCCCCTAGTTATGATTCTCATATAACGAAATACGAAAGATTCTTCAATGCACTTTTTTGTCACATCACATGCAGAAAGCTCCTTTTTGAAAAAAAAAAAAAGGAGAGCTCCTAGCCGTTACAGGCGCTGGGGAGATCTCGTGAATACGTCCATACTACAAGGATATTCTTGGAAATACATCCTTTTAAATTCCTCCAGATTCGACCGTTATCATATTTAAAAACTCGCGACCGTTTCCAATACCCTTTCAGCCACAATCTCTCTTGTCTCTCTCTCTCTCTCTCTATCTTCTCTCTTCTCTCTCACTACAAAAATCCATGGCCGACGAGACCGCAAACCAAGCAATCATGGAGCCGAAAATCGCTCACCCACTTCACCAAATCGCCTCCACACCAAGCCACAAGCTCCTCCTCAAGCAATGGCTCAAAGAAGAGGAGCTAATCCTCAACCGTCTCTCCCTCAAGGAAACCCAAATCGACTCGGTCCGCAAAGAAATCACGACCCTCTTCATCTTCTTCTTCCTTTTCCACTCCATTTCCCTCATTCTCCTCTTCAACTCCTCCTCCACTGATCGACACGCGCTTGCTTGCCGCCGATCTTGGATCCCCTCGCTCTGTTCTCTCTGTTTCTCTCTGGGGATCATTTGGGCGATAAGGTACAAGACCGACATGGAGGGGCACCTGGAGAAGCTGATGGAGAGGGAGAAGGAGGACCGGAAGCTTCTCGGGAAGTGTATTGAGGAGTTGAAGAAGAAGGGGCTGGAGTTTGATCTGTTGAAGGAGGTGGATGCGCTGAGGAGGGCCAAGAGTATGAGGGTTGAGGCCAAAGTGGTGAAGAAATGGTCTGCTAGGGACTTTGTGACTCTGTTTTTCTTTGCTGTTTCTTGCTTTGTGCTTGCTATTACAAGGGTTATCTTGTGCAATTAGGGTTTTGGGAATGGGGTGATTTGGGGATTGGATCAGTTGATTATCGGATTCGTTTTAGTTTGGGTTAGATGGGAAGCAACTGCAGAATGTTTTGTTCTGCTTTTTGTAATTTGGGGGATTTGTATGACATAACTATGAAATGAATTTGGATTTACTGCTTGTATTGGCCAGCAGATGTTACTCATAATTTGATGTATTTGGTCTCTTTGATACATTTGTAATCTATGCAATTGATCAGAATTTGGTTTACTTGAGATTTATTTTGTTCTTCTAAAGAGGCCCAAGGGCCACGGAAATTGGATTAGTCTAGTTGATGTAATAGATGAAGTCCTGGATTTGGAAATACATTTGGGTTGATTTAGTACAGTTTTTCGAATCCATGATTCAGTACAATTTTTTGGATTGATGATTTAGTAGTTCGGTCCAGCATGCGTAAATTATCGTGTATGGAAGAGAAAAAGAAGAAGTCCACACTTTTGTATGGGAAAAGTTTCATGTTGGGGCAAATTGACACTCTACCAAACCATCGGCAGAGGAATTTGCATCATTGTATAGCACTTGCTAGAGATATATTACTTTATAAATCCAGTAGATTAGCTCAAATAGAAGGAAGATATTTACAGGTCTTGGTTCTTTCGCGGCTTACTTTTAGAATCATTCAGGCCTCCTAACATAGATTGATGCAGTACTTTCCATTGTAGGTTAGTCTTAGGGCTCATCTGTGGCAACTATATGATCAGCACCATACTGACTTACCACTAGAAAATGATGATTAAAATCCCACAAAGTAGAGATTGTCTGACAAACTTTGTAGCTGCATGTTACAACTTAAACGATAACTCTGTCTCCCTTAAGAGCAAGTTCACCCGTAGTCAAGAAAAGGCAAAGTCGAGAAGTCAAGAATTCGACCAGTCAAGGTACTGTTTACTGCCACTGGACATGGGTTTCCACCCGTTTTTTTCTTGACCGGTCAAGATTGTTCATCGAGTTTTAATCTGTTTTAATATACTGTTCATTTTCACTATTCTTTTTTTTTACTGTTCATTTGAATTTTTTTTTGGTTTTTTTTTTTTAAAAATAAAATATATTTGATGCTAATAATGGTTTTTTTTTGTATGTTTTTTAGAATTTTTTTCTGCCCGTTTCTTACCGTTGGCTATATTATATTCATATTAATTTGGCAGCCGTCAGATCTGCTTTTACTGTTCAATCCACGGTCCAGATGTGTTGACCGTTGGGTTCAAATTCCCAAAGCAGCCAACGGGTGTGAGCCACGTGCGCCCACAATGGAGGATTCATTGTCGCTACGCGACAAAAAACGGAAGCAGACGCGTCGGCCAACTGGCGCTCCCCCATTCGTCCGTGCTCTTCACGCTGTGCCTCTTCCGCGTCTCTCTCTGCGCGTCACCATATGACGTCAGCCACGTTCAAGGGCAGGCCGAGTTGGCAGTCAGCCTTGCTTGGGCAAGAAAAATGTCATGGGCTTGCCCATTTTTTTGACTTGGGGCAGGGAAAGGCAAAACATGGCTGTACAATATTGGCCCGATGGAGTTGCAAAGTTTGTCTTGCCCGGTCACCACATCATCATTCTCCCCTTTTGCCCTGGCAAAGCAAGACCCGTGGACTTGCTCTAAGGAGCAGAACTTTCTGATAGAGTTCCCATCCGATACATCATTTTGCTACTTGATGGGAGGTTGCCAGCAGGCAGCAGGTCCGGTTTGGTGGATGTGGGTGAAGATTAGCAGGAAGGCAGACAAGGATGCACTTGCATTTCGGAACTGCATTATGGGTCATGCACAGGAATCTTGCAGGTAATTGTGGAAGCAGAGGAGGCTGACCTTGGGAAGCTTGTTTCAACTGATACTTGTGTGCATGTACGTGGATGGTGTGCTTAAGCTGTCCCCGTCTAGGGCCAAGCAGAAGGCTTAGAGTTGAGAGGGTGGTCCATGCATGTAGGTGAAGTCAACGTTGACGGGGCTAAGTATGCAGTGCCCAAGACCAGGCTAACCCCTGCGTTTTTGAGGGAGAGGAACGTTGTTCGTTTGTGTCCCAGAAGTAACACCATTGCTGCAGTTGCTAGCATCATAGATGCCCTGGAATATGAAACTCGCACATTCTTCAAATCGCAACTCTTCCTTTGTTTGCACACTGCAATTATCACCGGCCACCAATGGTTTTGAGGGTGTTGGTGAGATGTTTCAAGGCACAACATTGATTAGTGAAGGTGGAAAGTTGGAGAAGCTAGCTGATCAAGAACCCTCCTCCTTCAGAAGCATAAGTTGATGAAGCTGCCAAATTTTCACCACCAGAAATGTGTCGCTGTGGAAAAGTACGTTGAACCACAAGAAAATAGTGCTGCTGAGGAGAATGTGTTGAAGCGGGATGAGGAAAGATCAAAGCTTCATCTCCTAAAAGGATGGGAAGATTAACTGTATGCAACATTAATTGTATTTGCCGTCTAGTGTTTTTGACTATTTCTGGCTAACTCCAACTGGAATGTTAAGCATGTGCTCTTGGTAGCGTGTATACATTATGTGCTGAGAAGTCGCACAGTTCCAAGGCATTTGATAGTATTCTTGATGTGGAGGGTTTCAGAAGGACATGAACTGTGCCGAGGAGTACGTGAAATTCTTGTCTCAGTGGTTACTTGACAATATATTGCCTTGATCTTATGGAATTCTTGGCTGCTAAGTTAAATAAGACTTGCATTTGTCACTTCAGCACCATTCAAAAGCATAACGTACACAGAAGCAGTCCATCTGGTAACTGAGGCGGTAAAAAGGGTCAAATGTTTGAGAACTATGTAGGGTGGGGGATTGATTTGGCTTCTGATCAACAAGAAAGAGTTTGAGAACCATCTGGTGCAGTGTATATATAGATGACATTTAAACTTTTCCGTCCCCTCTATGTGCAACCAATCCTGTTTAATTTTGGTTTATGATGCAAAGAAAATTGAGGAAAACCGAAACAGAAATATCGAAGGTAGGACGGGGAGGCCCGCAAAGCAGCATATATAGAAGCTGATGGCTGTCAGGATCCCACTTATGTCCCACAGCTGCCCTTCGTGCGCATGAAAGGCAACTCTCCCACGATCATGAGCAGGGAAGATACTCCAGTGGCCGACACACATGACAGTAAAATCAAATCCGTCAGCAGTACAGTCGGAAAAGTAATGCACGCGGTAAGTAAGATAAAGTCTTTCTTCCGCCAATTACTAGTGCCCCGCTGACAAGGTTGATGGAGCATGCGAGGAATAGTTTTTGCCAATTGTCGCTTTCGGCTATCGCCAAGTCCAAACCGGCTAAGGCTTAGTTTGAGATTGTTGTGTTGTGAGAGGAAGCACTTCCGAACTTGCTGTGAGAAGAAGCAGCTGAGTGTTTGGTTAACGTTTTTAAAAGTGTTGTGAGAACAAAAAGCAATTTCTAAGTATTTGGTAAGTTGTAAGACAAAAGTGTTTTGGCTAGGTATATTTACCAAAATGGTCATACATGTTAAGATATGCTACTAAAATACATAATTTTGTTTTTTGATTATGTAACCTCACCAAATAAAAAAATTTCTCATGTATTATCCTTGTACCCTTACTTGGATCGAATAAAAGATTTACTTTAAACCCTTAAATATGCATATTATATTTTACTAGGCCTCATCAAAAAGTCCGCGGATCAAGTGGGCCGATGGAGGCCCGCCGGCCCTGAGGGCTAAAAACCCGGC
>LYNE01003757.1:1806-27103 GCA_001662545.1 Rosa x damascena
AACAAATATAAAGAAAATTTCACATTTCACACATAGGAGAGAAATTGAGATTTAGAGTTTATGGGTTGAAAGTCACTAACCTGGAATTCAAGATTTATGACTGAGAGCGTGAGATTGATTTCTGGGTCTCGGTGGCGTGATTGTTCTGGCTGGTTCGAGAGCGTGAGTTTATGCCATTTTACTTTCTTTTTTCTTTTTTTTTCCTTTCATAAGCGAGGAGATTCTAAGGCAATTTATTCTTTTTTTATTGAAACGTCACGTTTTGGCCGGTCCGAATGGCGGTAAACTTCCCTCCCAGGCCCAAAAGTTTTATTCAAGAGGCTTTGGCTCTTTTTCTTTCCCGCGCTTTGGCTTTAGGAGAATGGGACAGTCTCCAAATAAAAAAAACTGATTAGTGTCGAAAACTTTCGTCACTAACTGTAGGCCCTCTGTCACAATAATTGGGGAGCATTGTTGGATTGAAGGGCAAAAGTATGGATGACGGAATTAGAAATTTTGTAACCCATTCTTAAAATAGGTCACAAATTTACAGTTTGTTACCTATAATTTTGTGACTCATTGGGTAAATTCTAGTAGTGTAAGTATGGTTGTTAAGAACTGAGTCACATCATTGCGAAGCAATCTGAAGACACCATTTTCAGGCTCTTTCTCAGGCAACTCACGCACCTGACACAAATTAATATCAATTAACTAATCTTCATTCAAGATTCTACCAACGTTAGATCAGTCACATTCTTTCAAATAAATGGTTTGGATCATTGCCTTGCTTATGAAGATTCTAATGTGTGTAAACTCACTGGATAATGATACATTTCAAAGACAACACATTATTTAGATATAGGCACCCAGAAGGCCAAAACCTATAAAACTCATACATTCTGAGGCATAATGTGCTAACTGAAGATTCCAATAGGTTAGTAACTCACATTCTTTCAAAATTTTAATGGTTTAGATCATTCACATTCTTCCAAGATTCTAATGCAGTCTATCATTCACTCATTAATGGATACACTTCAAACACAGCTACATCAGGACATAGGCACCCAGAAGGCCAAAACACATAAAGTTCATACCCTCCAAGGCCATAGTGTGGTAATCGAAGTCTCTGCCATTGAGAAAAAAGCCGAGAGACCCAAAAGCGCCGCCAAAATCAAACCCTGCTCTTTAAAAACCTGAAGAAGCAGCAGCGTCTTCGGCCAAGCATTTCTGAACATCAACATGCACTTGTCAACAACCCCGTAGCTTGCATTGACCACACCCTCCACAGCAAAAGCTCTCCTAGCCCCATACACCAAAACCCCACAAACCATAGCTGCTAAAACGACTCCACACTTCACCATTACCCTAACAAAATCAAAACTCGAACCCGAAACAGCATTTGTACCACTAGAACTCTCACTATCTTTACCTACAGCTCTCAAACGTGCTCTATTAGCAAACAAGTCAACTCCTTCGCATCTTGGACCTAAGAACCTCCGAAAATCGCTATTGCCAATGCAATTCGACACCAATCGAAATGGGTATCGATTATTTTGCACCAAAACCTTGGTGGGGAAATTTTTCTGCTTATGGTAATACAAGAAACTCAATGATTTCGAACCAGAAATGAATCTGGGCGGGCTTAGAATTTGAAGATGAATATCAGGTCAGTTTTTAGTCATTGTTATTACTACCTAAGTAGCCTACATACTATCTGATTCGTTTGGCTAATGTGGTGATGAATAAAATTGGCATCATTTTTTATTCCAGATCTTCCTAGTATCATGGACCATGATGAATTAGCAATATTGTTTGTCTGGGAATTATACACCACTGTAATAAAGTAACACCATATGATATAACACTCAAATATACAACTTCATAACACTTAAAAAAATGTAGTTCCCTATCTTTCTTGTTCAGCAACGAAACATAACACTTGGGGAAAAAACTAAATGGATGTGAAAGTATAAATTTGTTGATCAATCTAATTTTCCTGCAACTTCTACATTTATAGCTCGTTAAGACTCGGTCCTTGCTCAAGGTTCCATTTAGTCTGTTTTCTGTCAGGTCTAGTTCATGCTTTTTCTTCTTAGAAAGTCGACATCCATATAGTATCATGCTCATAACTTACACAAATTTTAGAATATTGATAGGCTAATATTTACACTAAGTTGGTGCTTTGTATTTGCAGCAGTGACTGACCATAACTTCTACAAAATTTTGCACATGTATCTGATGTGCTGTAGTGTTAGATAATGATAACATTGACCTTGAGGACTTGGTGCCAATTTTATGCTCTTACAGAATTTGCCCACTTGTTGTCATTAATTTTGAATTTGTTTACCTCTTCTTTTATTCAATGGATGTATATTTTTGACACAGGAAAATGGTTACTCTTGAGGTGAAGTTTAAATGTAGAAGGTTGATGCGGGATAATTTGGTACGTGTAATAATTAAAGTTGATGCCGGATAATTAGACTTGCGTTTGCTTTGATCTGTTCAGTGCATGACTGAAGTTAGAACTGATTTTGTGCGGGTTAAATTTGGTGATTCAGTTCCTAGTCATGAGTTTAAATTTGGGAAGGGTGAAAGTTCCCATAATGTGGCAGAACAGGGTGGGCTGACTATAAGAGCTGGCTGCAATCCGAAAGATTTCAAAGAAACAGTTAATTTTAAGTTTGTCAAATGCAAATAATGAAATGGGATTTGGCCCATTGCACAGGCTAGGGTGCAGCAAACTTAACCGTGAGATATGTCAAATACTGTAAATTTCTTGATTACAAGCTCAATCCTAGTATAGAAATCTTGTATTTACTGTGAATTTCTGTATAAAATGGGAATCCCATTGTTGATGAATTCCTTACATGGAATTAGAAATTGTGTATCAGTTGCTTGTATAGAAATCATGTATAAATTACTTCCTTGCATAGAGATCCCGTATAAATGGAACCCTTATATAGAATTTAATAGTTTGACCATAGTTCATAGTTGAAATTGCACTCTTGCAGATAATATGTAAAGCATTTGTTGGTAAGAACATCATTGTAGTACATGTTAAATATTAACATTGTCCATAAAGGAAAGCTGTTTTCATTATTTTGCTTATTCCAACTCCTAGCAAGTTGGTGCAAGTACTTGATCTGACCAAATTGGAGCATCTGTACATGCTGAATATTAAACAAACAGGACTAGGCTTTAATCACATGGACAACTTGATGCTGAATTCAAGCAAGCAGACTAAGGTAAGATTCCATCAAGTGTCTTGAAAAACTACCACGTTTCAGCTCTACTCCAACGATGACTAGAGCTTGGAATAATTTGGTCACCTTGACTCTTTAAGAACACCAAATAAGGATGTCAAGGCAGAGTACTAGAAATTACAAATAAACTATCACTCACCCTTCCATCTATTATTTCAGGGGCATCAGCACTTGCAATTCATTGAGCAAGACCTTCCACATTTCCACATTTCCACACTTCCCAAAACAAGGTTCTCCAATAAGACAAGGACTAATCTTGGGGGAGCCTGCCCAAAATATCTTTAATATATAAAACTGACTCTCACAACAAAATGCAACATTTACAGAAACATGACAAAGGTTACAAGAGGAGTTCCAAACTTCCAACTAGTCACATTGGTTACATACTCATCTAGAGTCAGCATCTTGTTACCCATGGTTCCTTGTTCAGCTCCAACTCCAACCCAGCACAAGAATAACCTGATCATATACACAGAAGCACGAATGATATGACTGAAAATAAAACATTTCATACCTCAAGGCAGACAAGAAAACAGAGAGTATGCAACAATTCTATACAAGCTCCGCAAGGTCTTTATAGAAATGGCAACATCATATATTAGCTTCTTATAGCCCGTTAAGTATAGGAAGATCACAATTTTCAGAATACAAATATGGTAAACCAGTAATCAGTCATTACCCTAAGGTTCACTAGAATAGACCAACCTAAAGAAAACCAGAGAGAATTGAAAAGAGAGAGAAAAACTCAAAGAGATATTTTCATTCTTTCATTCTTTTTAAAAACTGTTACAACTGATCGTATATATATATATATATATATATATATATATGTATATATACACAAATATCTGTAACTTAATTCCTAAAGATTCGGAGAGAATCATTTACATAATTCTAGAAGGACTAACAGAATTGCTATGGTTTTCTAGAAGGAGCTATAACAGAGTGACTGAAGCTATGGATCACGTTTTCTTTGCCTTCATGAGGTGTGATCTGCTGTGACTGCAGCTTATGATCAATACAACCAACCCAAAATTAGCCTAGCATTATAGACCAAAACCAATCAAACCAACCCTAACCATGCTAGAAGATTATGCAGTAGACCAGGGTAACCAAACGATGCATCACTGCAAATACATATAATCAGAAACATAAGTACTCGATCCATGGATTGAAGGCAGAAGTGGAAAATGAAAGACAGAATAAACTTGAAAAAAAAAAAAACTTAAAGTACACAGAGGATCTGAATTTCCTTGCAGAAAAGAAATGAAAGCTACAAATAAGGCACGCTTAAAACAAGAGTCCCCTGGGGATGGTGTGTGTGCACAACTAGGGCTATATGATTTTACAAACCTGAAACTTATTATAGGAGCACCGGGTCTGTCATCTGGAGTTGGGAGTTCAAATTTGTAGCTGCATATGAAAATGCCAGAGCGATTAATAAAGTAAAGCTGGAAAGAGAAAATATAAGAAAGCTCAATCAAAATGCTGTTTATAGACCACAATACCTCAGGGTCATTTACATTTCATCCACATGTCCCAACCAGTCCAATGCCTACATACAAGTAACAGAAGACATGAGTTCTTCTAAACACTAATATAACTAAAGCAAGCCAACTTGCATAACAATAACGAGAACTTGTCTAAATCATAATGATCTGAGATATACCTTGAGCCTAACATATCAAACAAGAACACAGGATTCAGAGGTATAATGATTTTGAGAATAGTTATTTGAACATATAATAATTTTCAGAAATAGTGATATGAACATATGCGAATCAATCAAAAGCATCTTAATTCTTCATTGCACGAGTGCAGCCCTCTTTGAACTATAAATGTAAAACCAACCACCATGATTGATCGAACAAGACCAATCATACAACCCAGCAAAGGAAAAAAAATTTCAATTCGAGTTCAACAAAACCTGATAGTCAGATTGAAAACCGAAAATCGTTGAAGTTTTACCTGTATCGAATCACGGAGCAAAATAAGAGGAAGTTTCTGGTGTGTGCGGGAACCGAGGGCGATTGCGTGCCATGAGGCTGAGGAGTGTCTCACTCTCATCTGTGATTGAGAGATGAGAGGATTCTAACAAGATTTGGATGACGGTGGTCAGGATTTTGTTTGTCTCACTCCCATCCGCAACTTCCCAAAATTTCCAGCAAAGAAGTAACTTATTTTCAGCATCATCTTTGGGCCGACAGTCTCATATGAACCAAGAAGATAACCAATTATCAAAAGATTGAAAATTAGAAGTATCAACTCCCTCAAGATTCTAAATATTCGGGCCAAATGGGTAGGAGAGGAATAAATGGTTTAAATCTTCCGCCCCAAAGCCACATAAAGCACAAGAATTTTGAATAACGAGTAATTCTTGTCCTAGTTTTCAGGCTCCCTATAATGAGAATCCAAGAGAAAATCTTAATCTTCGGAGGGATATTAAGCCGCCATATATCGTTCAAAATATTAACATTAAGAAAAGAAACAATCTGCAACTAAACGATCATGATTTGACTACTCTTATAGAAATATAGTCTTAACTGCAGTTGGCTAGCTCCCTTTACCAAAGCTGAAACAATGATATATAGAGCTAATTTGTCCACATGGTACATATTACTAGGTGATACATACACGGCTATCACTACATGTTTCATTTTGATTTTTTTTTCCCTTTTCAAATTACATGAATTCCTTACGTGACTACTAATGTCGTCACATTTATCTATTGGGTATATACAAATTTACAAACATACATCTACTAGGATAAACAAAGAGGAGAAAAAATAAATTGATCAATTCGGCCGTTAGATATGATTATCACGGACAAAAATGGCTATGTTAAAAAAAATTAGCTCATTTAGTCATTCTTTCAATCTATAAGATCAACTATATACACATCAAACTAGAAGGCTCTTAGTCATTCCCTTACAATTCTTTTTCACAAGTCATTCGTCTCTATCAATCCACGTAAGAAAATTGGGGGGAATAACTTATCATTATTTGGCTACCTATAAAGAAATTTAGCCTTGGATGTTGACGACCTTTGTCAAGGCAGAAGCTACTAATATATGGAGCTAATGTTTTTCACATGATGCATATTTACAAGTTAGTTACATATAAAATGTCAAATCTCCCATTTTTCATTTCTCTAAAAAATTAAATATTCCCACTATTATATTTTAAATTGTTAATTGGTCATCATGAAAATTTTCATTTCAAAACCAACAAGGTGGTGGGTGAACTTATAAATTTATTAGTCCGATTGTTGGATGAGATAATATGGAAGCAAATTACCTATACTAAAAATATTAGTCATTGTCATCCTTGCTCCGCTCTTGATCCATATTGTGAAACACATTAATAGAATTACTCAAATGTCAATGGTGACTCTTGTTGATGCGTTGTTCGACCGCGCACTCTCGTAAGCTTAAACTATATCAATAATTCAAAATAAATTCAGAAAATGACTTTAATCGTTAAAATATTGAACTAAATGTTAATGAATTTGAAAATATTTTCAGTTATCATATATTTTTATGCTTTTAAAATGACTGCAAAATAACGCTCCTAATAATATATATTTAAAATTTTAATTAAGTAAAGGATAACTCTTTTTTTTTGTTAGAAAAGAAAGCTTTATTGCACCGAGGTTAAACCTCAATACTGATAGTACATCACTCGCTCATGAAAATCAGGAATCATAAGCATCAACTTAAAAAATATGAAGTTGAGCTGCCCGATTTCAATCATGAGAACCAAACAGTATAACGACAAATAAAACATGGGCCAAAGCAACTTGAGCCCAAAAAAAATACATCTCAAACCACCTTAGTCATCTGATAAGATATGATAACCAACTTATCCAATATCATCAGATAAGGTAACAACCACCTTATCCAATGTCAAAACTACCCACATATATTCTAAAAGAAATTGATTGCAACCGCTACTGCCGCTGCTCGATCTGCAAAGTCCAACATGGACAGCTCAATCTTCTAAAAGCTTCACTTTTCTTTCAGGCTCAAGCTTGTTCTCCACCTGGAAATTATTCTCCAAGGCCTTCACTTGCTCAACACTTAGCCAAAGCTTTTTCTCGGTGACATAGCCCCGCACCCTTTTTGTCTAAGGCGTCCAACATGGACTGGAAGTCTCTGCTGCAATCATGGTTGTTTCTTAGACTGTGTTCATCTGCTAAACCAAGCCAAAACAAACAGAGAATTTAGTGAATTAACCACATAATTAATAATTATAGCTAGATCAGATTCCATACAGGAAGAAAGGGATTTATGGTTTCAATTCAAGCTGACAAAATTTCAAATCACAAAGTACTGTTGTCAGTTGTCACAAGGTTCAATTTTTCTTAATGAAATGATCATCAGATCATGAAAATAGTAAGAGACAAAAGAACAAAGACATGGGTCACTCATTTTTTCCATTCTAAACATTGTTATAAAAAAAAATTGCTCTGTGTTATTTGGAGAGGCGAAAACAATTTTTTTTGCAAGCAGAGAAGAACCTAGTGTTCCCTTGTTCCGTCCGGTGGCGTGTCTTCGGTGACGTCGTTGTCGAACCTATAGGTTAGGAGTCACAGTCCACCAGTGCAGGTCTGAGATAGAGGGGAGGCTGGGACAGGGAGAAACGATGGAATATTTATGGTGTTTTGCGGGGATGAGTAAAACTGCCGCTTCGGGACGAGGAAAATTCAATCCGCTTATGGCCACTTTCGTGGAAGTCTCCTGGAGGGCAAGGGAGATTCAGGTTGTGCTCCGGATCCTGCAGGAATCTAAGGGCGACGGAGGTCTGGCCATTGTTGTTGAGCTTTGATCCACGGAGGATTGGTTTGCTGGAAATGGCTCGACGTCGTTGTGGTTTGGAAGCGGACATATTCCACGCATGCGTGGTCCGGCTACTGGTGCGGGAAGTGGATCGCCAGCACGGTTAGTCGACGTTGGTGGTGGTACGCATCTGATGGAAGGGCAGCTGGGCCGTGGTCCTTTGATTTGTTGATGGGCTTTTTCTGGTGGGCTTGTGATCTAATATTATGTTTAGTAGGTTGTTTAAAGTTAAAGTGTATTTTCTGTACAATAAATCCCTACCGCCTGTTGGTAGGGACAGGTGGGCGATGTCCAGGTTTGCATACTCAGTATGCCTTGTCTGCCCTGGCAAGGCGGTGGATCATGAATTGGTTGCGACCTCCTGGTGGCGGGATGAAACGACGCGTCGTTGGTTTTATTTCCGATCGGCAGCATATTGAGAAAGCTATTACTTTATTAGTACTATAGCACTACTTTAACTTTCCAATATGTCATCGTTATTGTAAAGTAAATAGAGTAGTCAGTATGACACTTTTTGCTATTAGGTGCATGTTCGAATACATTGTTGTTGTTATAGAGACTCCTGTTATTATTCGAGAGGTTCTCTTGAAGTGTATTGTAATCAGGGGTTTCGGCATCATGTCCCCCCTATGTATTCATCCGTTTCATTAATAAAGGCCTGAGGGCAGCCGTGTAGCAGTTATTTCAACAAAAAAAAAAAACCATGGATCGGAGTGTGTCAATCTTGGGAAAACACCGCTAGATCACAAAGGGGGTTTTTTTTTTGTTAGAAATCAATCTGTTTTGCCAGTGGAAATCAAAGCAACCGAAGAATCTGAGTTGCCAACACTTTTCATGATGACTACTACAGAGGGCGGTTAAAGTATCATTGCATTTTTACCAAGACTACCCTCCACAAACTTATAAAGAGTTTCAATACAAACGCTTTGAAAACTGAAAATCGTTGAAGTTCTACCTGTATCGAATCGAGCAAAATAAGAGGAAATTTCTGGTGTGTGCGGGAACTGAGGGAGATTGCGTTGCATGAGGCTGAGGAGTGTCTCACTCTCGTCTGTGATTGAGAGATGAGAGGATTCTAACAAGATTTGGATGACGGTGATGACGATTTTGTTTGCGATTGGGAGGGGCATCTAGGTTTAGGTCGGGAAGAAGAAGACCAGAAAAAGAGAAGAAAGTTAAATTTAAATTTGAAGAGAATAAAATTTAAATTTAAATTTAAAATTTAAATTTGAAGAGAATAAAATTTAAAATTTAAAGTTAAATTCAAATCGCTCTATGTATTTCTTGGAATTTGCTTAGCCGCAAAATTGAAATATTCCCCAAAAATTTAAATTTAAAATTTAAATCTCCCTCTCAAAGGGTGTACCTACATGTACGTTTGCAAGCATAATTAGCTATGATGAGCCATGCTCGTTGTACCGCCAGAGGTACTGACTCTCACCATGGGGGTGACCTGCGGAGACACAGCCAGGCGGGTTACCGCCCGAGCCCAGGATCGCCCCTAGATCACAGCTGACGCGCCGCCACGCGCCGCGCCAAGGTAGCATCAGAAGCTCCAGACGCTGGGTATCGAAGCACATCAGTCCCACATCGAAAACAAGAAGAAGATCAACCTTCTCCTCACCTATAAAAGGTTATCTCCTCTCTCCTCATTAATTACGCATTTACTACTCAATTATTGTTATGCTGCCTATCTGCATTGACTGACAAGGCATCGGAGAAGTGAAGACCGCCCAACGCGGTCTCCCTCTGACACCCGGTCTTTCGTGTGACATCTAGCGGAGGCCATCAGACCCTCAGAGTAGCAGTCCGCCCACCGGACCCGCGTTAAACGAAAGATCAGCTACCGCCGGACTTTGAGCATTAACAAAGGGTAAGTGGGCAACTAAATAGACTAGTCAGTTAATTCGAGAATTATTAAAGAATTTTTGAAAAAAACTCCCATTTTTTATTCAAAATTCTTGAAATAGGATTGATTTCTTTAAAGGCATGTTTACTTACTTGGAATAGGTGGGAATGATTACGGGGTAAATTTATTCCTGCGTTTACTAACACATAAAGGAATTGAAATGATTCTGGGTAAAAGTATTCATGCTCCTAACACATGAAGGAATCGAAATGGGTGTAGGTCCCACCTCTTTATAAGGAATCGATTCCTGAATACTCAGGAATTTGATTCCGAATGGGGGATATGGGTTTAAGAATCGACTCCTCCGGAATCAATACCTATTCCTTTCTTCTCCCATTTCAGTTGTCTCCGATTCATAATTATTTTCATTCCAAGTAAGTAAACGTCCCATAAATCAGTAGCATAAAGTTAGAGTCTACAAATACTTACATAAAAAATCCGGCAAGAATCCAAGATAACCTATTTAAGCAATGTGTAAACCATTAAGTTTTAAGGAACGCTCGCTTTTTAGCAAGTCTATACAAAAATGAGAAACCTTGCCTTCTACGAAAAAGAAACCTCACAACTTCCCAAATTTTCCAGCAAAGAAGTAACTTATTTTCATCATCATCTTTGGGCCGACAGTCTCTCATGAACCAAGAAGACAACCAATTATCAAAAGATTGAAAATTAGAAGTATCAACTCCCACAAGATTCTAAATATTAGGGCCAAATGGGTAGGAGAGGTATAAATGGTTTAAATTGGGGCTGCCACTTGGTTTGGTAATTACCAAACCAACCGAATACCAACCGATATTTTAGGTTTGGTAAATAGACTTTTTGGTAACCGAGACCAATAAAACCAAAATAAAAAATTACCGAAAAAGTTGGTTTGGTTTTGGTAAATACCGAATCTACCGATTATCTAAATATTAGCTTAATATACTATGGTGTTCAATACACATACATGTATATTAAGAAATAAACATAAAAGTTTTCATAATTGTATGAACATTACTCAATATACTACATAATTAATAGTACATGTATTTTGAGTAACCTAGTCCAATATGGTTAAATAACCTAGTTTTATTGAAAATAGATAAAATTTGATGTCATATATACAAAAGAAAGCTATAATTAGTAGATGAATACGAAGTTTACGGTTATAAAATTGAAAAACCTTATTTTGTTCATTCTAATTTATATTACAAAGAATTAGTTGTTCAAAAGTTGGTAATACCGAATTTGGTAGATATGATTAAAAACCAAAAAATTTGGTTGGTAATTGGTAGCTCAATTTTGAAACCAAAAGCTTTGGTTTTGAAATTGATAATACCTATAACCGATTTGAACTGACCGAGTGACAGCCCTAATTTAAATCTTCTCACCCCAAAGCCACATAAAGCACAAGAAGAATCAAAATCATTAGAATAATGAGCAATTCTTGTCCTCGTTTTCAGTCTCCCTATAATGAGAATCCAAGAGAAAATCTTAACCTGAAGAGGGATGTTAATTAAGCCGCCATATATCGTTCAAAATATTAACATTAAGAAAAGAAACAATATGTAACTAAATGATCATGATTTGATTACTCTTATAGAAATATAGTCTTAACTACAGTTGACTAGCTTCCTTGACCAAGGCGGAAACAATGATATACAGAGCTAATTTGTCCACATGGTTCATTTTACTAGGTGATACATTCACGGTTGTCGCTACATGTTTCATTTTGATTTTTTTTCCCCTTTTCAAATTACATGAATTCCTTACGTGACTACTAATGTAGTCACATTTATCTATTGGTTATATACAAATTTACAAACATACATTTACTAGGACAAACAAAGAGGAGAAAAAATAAATTGATCAATTCGGCCGTTAGATGTGATTATCACAGACAAAAATGGCTATGTTAAAAAAAGTTAGCTCATTTAGTCATTCTTTTAGTATCAATCTATATGATCAACTATATACACATCTCACTCCTCGAGAAATACAGTTTCTCCTTAGTCGTCACCTAAGTACATATATATCTGGTGTAATTACAGAACGGGTACTTATGCCACTATTTAAAGTGATAAGAAATCTGGCCAACAACTTTAACTTATGGTTTAGGATTCCAGAGTGGTTTCAATCCTAAATTAGGATTACAGAATAACTTTGATCCTAATCGAAACCACTAATCAAATCGCAATAAGGTTAAGACTTTCTCAATTTTCCAAACCATCCACAGAAGCCAAAAGCATCACACACAAACCCCAAGACTGTTGACGCAGTAAAACCCTTAGAGAAGGGAAACAACTGCGGGCACTATGCCGGTAACAAATCCACTATAAGAAATCAATACATAAACACTTACAGATGCTCAATCTACCTAGACCCAATCTAGAAGGCAGCTCTGTCTTTGCTTTGCTACTGACTTCACCAGCTGAACTTGTAATTCCTTTGTCAATCTTCAGATGGCACAACTCCCACAACGTCGTCAATCATCTCAAGGCACAAAGACATGTATGCAACACACAAGAAGACATACACAGATGGTGTTTTAAAGATATGGTTTTCTGGGTTTGACAATACTTTGGAAGCTAGACATGGAACAACTTTACAAAGATGTTATCAAAGAAGATTTTAGCTCAGTGCATCTCTGGAGAGTTCTGAGGATAAGAGAACCCGATAAGGAACAGTGCTCTCTAGATGCAAGTGTGTGGCTAGCTGAGTGTGAGAATCTATTTATATAGAAAGACCCGAGCTAGGGCTGACTGGACATGTGTAAGAAGGATAACTCACTTGATTAAGATCAGATCAGACACATTAAATAAAACAAGCTTAAAACAAGCTGCCAGCTCAGCTCAGACACACAGGATTGAAATGCAGGTCTCATCCTAATATAGGATAGATATGGACCTTCAATCCTAAAAATAGCAAGCAATATGAATGCAATTTATACCTGATGATGTTGAGGAGGAAAGATCCATAGAACTTGAAGCACAACATTCTTCTGAAGATCAAAGTGACATAGGCTAAAACTAGATACAAGAGTTGCTTTAGATAATGAGCTAGGAAATGCCAATTACAAAACATTTTTTGCTCTAACATCTGGTAAAGTCGTACGTAGTCAAGCACGAATGTACTATTTACACGTACATGAGAGGCAAAGATGATAATTTAAGTTTAATGAAGTAAAAAAAAAAAAAAACCCTAGCCTAAGCGGCCTCCCTTGCCGCACCAAAACCCTAGCCTAACGTTGACCTTGTGTCACTGTTTCTCCATCTTTTCCTGATCCCTACTTCACAATTTACAGATCTCTCCATGTCGAATATTGATTCTATCACCAAAAGCTTTACTAGCTTACTTGCTATTGCTACCAGTGAGGAGGTGGACATCTCTTCCATGTCAGATGGAGGAGCACAATGAAACTCCCAGTCATATCTTCTGGCAAGGCCTCTGACACAAAGCCAAAAAATGATGTCGACTTGAGAAGGCACTTTCGTCAAATTTAGGTGCTGAAGAAGGGTTTTAGCATTCAGCAGCACGCTTCTGATCAATTTCTTTTCTCCTTTGACCTTCAAGGAGATTGAAACAAGGTTTTAATGGGTGGCTTGTGGAGTTTTAATCGTGCTCTGGTTGTTATACAACTATATGATGGAGTGTCGTCTCTACAATCTGTAGAGATAGAGGAGTTATTTTTTTTGGGTGCGCATCACAAATATGCCGCCGGCATATGAGCCAACGTTGCTTCTGTTGCGGGTAAATTCCTTGACCTGGATCAAAAGTTATTTGATGCAACTCTAGAAATTAGGGCTAGGGTTTCACATGTAATTTCAAAACCTTTTTTCATGCAAAAAACCCTAAAATTTGCCAAAGGGGTGAAGAAAGAGGTTCACTTCTTCTTCGAGAATCTTGTGGGCAAATGCAAGACATGCCTTTGTGTGTATCATAAAGGGGATGCATGTGAGGTTGAAGCTTCAGGGCCGGCAGGCATACTTGCTCCACCACCGGCAGCAAGAAGGCTTGAGCTCAAAGGTCCATTTTTAGGTTTTCAGGGAAATCAATTGAAGGATGGAATGTTTCACTTTCAGGGTCTTACCACCCCCATTCTTTCGCCTGTTGGAAGATCTCTGTTTGGAGGACCTGAGACAAGTAAGATACGCAAACCTATTGTTATTCATAGTGCAGAAAAAAAAAAAAAAAAAAAAAAAAAAAAAAAAAAAAAAAAAAAAAAAAAGACAAGCTAATGAATAGAATGAGTTGGCTTTGGTACCTGTGGACACCAAACAACAAGCTAAGAGAGACCGACCCTTTCCTTCTCTTAAAAAGCTACATTTTCTGATGTCTGATTTACTGGAAGGCAAGACAAGTTCAGTGCAAAATCTCTGGGTTTGGTAGAGACAACTGGTGCTCTGTTGGTGCCTACAGAGGTAATGATGCCCAAACCTGTGCAAGTAGAGCTTCCTGGTGGAAAAAAGAAGAGAGGAAGACCTTTGGGAGCCAAAAATTAAAATCCCCCTAAAGCAAAGATTGTTCTTGTTGATGATGTCCTGAGCGTTCTGTGTTCAGGTAAGCCTCCTAGCCCTAGCTTAAAGGGCAAGGAGAAGATATAGGTTTTTTTCTTTTTTGGTTGTAAAGCCTATAAACTATGTAAATGTCTAGTATAGTTATAGACTCGCTTTAAATAAGTGAGCGATAAGTTCAAATATAGTTGGTCGACTATCCTATGTACCACTGTGGCTCCTCCACAAAGCCTTGTTCTGGCCATTGTTATGTGTCAGCGGGTGGGTATGTAATGACCTTCTTAGCATGCGCTATTATCAATGAAATTTCATTACTTCAAAAAAACTATATACACACCTCAGACCCAAAAAAAAAAAAAAAACTATATACACATCAAACTAGAAGGCTTTCAGTTACTCCCTCACAATTCTTTTTCACAAAGTCATTCGTCTCTGTTAATCCACGTAAGAAAATTTGGGGGAATAACTTATCATTATTTAGCTACCTATAAAGAAATTTAGCCTTGGATGTTGACAACCTTTGTCAAGGCAGAAGCTACTAATATATGGAGCTAATGTTTTTCACATGATGCATATTTACAAGTTAATTACATATAAAATGTCAAATCTCCCATTTTTCATTTCTCTAAAAAATTCAATATTCCCACTAGTATATTTTAAATTGTTAATTGGTCATCATGAAAAGTTTTCATTTCAAAAACAACAAGGTAGTGGGTGAACACATAAATTTATTAATCCGACTATTGGATGAGATAATATGCAAGTGAAGAACTTATACTAAAAATATTAGTCATTGTCATCCTTGTTCCGCTCTTGATCCATATTGTGAAACACATTGATAGAATTACTCAAATGTCAATGGTGACTCTTGTTGACACATTGTTCAATCGCGCACTCTCATAAGCTTAAACTATATCAATAATTCAAATAAATTCAGAAAATGACTTTAATCATTAAAACCTTGAATTCATGTTAATGAATTTTAAAATATTTTCAGTTATCATACATTTTTATGTTTTTAAAAATGACTATGCAAAATAACACTCTTAATAATATATATTTAAGATTTTAATTATGTAAAAGATAACTTCAGATTAATAAAATTTAACCGTAATCCTTTCTAACCATAATTTTCTGCACATATATATATATATATATATATATATATATATATATATTAGTTCTTTGAAAAGTCTCATATTTTCTTTTTTGGCGTACACAAAGTGCTTTATAGACCTAAGTTGGGCCCATATCCAAGACGAAATCAACGGTAAGCTTTAGATCCGACCCAAACCCGCTTCAACCAAAATCTGATTCACCGATGACCTCTGTTGCTTCCAGTCCGGCAACACGGCGCTCAAACTTAGGCACTGCCGACCGCCGCAGCTCGATCTGCAGTGTCCAACATGGACAACTCAATCTTCTAAAAGCTTCAGTTTTCTCTCAGGCTCAAGCTTGTTCTCCACCTAAAAATTATTCTCCAAGGCCTTCACTTGCTCAATGCTTAGCCAGCGCTTTCTCGGTGACATGGCCCCGCACCCTTTTTGTCTAAGGCATCCAACATGGACTGGAAGTCTTTGCTTTAAACTGTTAGATGTCTTAAGAACAAGACATTGTATCAAGTTGGACATAGATGCATATATGTAACTGGTATTGAATTCGATTGTCAATAATTGAGGTTGCAGACTTAATTAAATCATGTTAGTCCACCTCATTAATCTGTTTTGATTTAAAATTCAAATAAATATGGTTATTAGGATAAATATGATTTGGACAAATTTGAAAATGCAATTAGAATGGCATGACAGTTTCTTGATGCATGGCTAAGCTTCATATATAATCAAGTTTTGGTCCCTGCGGATACACGTCCATTTTATTCTCATTCATAAAACAGTCCCATCCACTTATAGGAGAATTATAAAGGTGTAATCAGGAGAAGATCAAAATGAATGAGTCAAGTTCTTCAAGTAAGTATGATGTTCTTCTAGTTTCAATATTTTCTGGAAAACTGGGATTGTTGATGTTGTATCTATCCTAGTTCTATTTTGCACAGAAATGTCTATCTACCTGTGTTCATTTGGATATAGATTTATATTTATTTTCATGTATAGTTCTAACATAAACATGGTTGTTTCTTGGACTCTGTTCATTTGCTAAACCAAGCCAAAACAAATAGAGAATTTAGTGAATTAACCACAAAATTAATAATTATAGCTAGATCAGATTCCATATAGGAAGGAAGGGATTCATGGATTCAATTCAAGATGACAAAAATTCAAATCACAAAGTTCTGTTGTTAGTTGTCACAAGGTTTAATTTTTCTTAATGAAATGTAATAATCATGAAAATAGCTAGTAAGAGACAAAAGAATAAAGACATGGATCGGAGGGTGTCAATCTTGGGAAAACACCGCTAGATCAAAAACGGTTTTTTCATTACAGAACAATCTGTTTTTGTTGCGCAAAGTGGAAACAAAGCACCTAAAGCCAAGGCTCTTAATGATGACTACTACAGAGGGAGGTTTGAAGTTTGTACGCAGCCAACCCACTCACTCAATTAGAAAAGGGAGGGCAGACTAATAGCAGAGCTAAACCAAAGCCGCTGATCTGGACGGACTCAGGTCGGGTACTAATCTGTTTCTCTCTATCTCCATCTTCTTCTTTCTCTCTGAGCTTCATGGTTCTTTCCCACACTAGATAGCAACCCAGGCAACCTACTTTTCTTTAGCTTATTGGTTTTTTACCATCTAAATTTTTTTTACCTACAAAGAACACAGACATTAACTGTCAGACTAAAGGTTAGTCTCAATCAATGGCCTAGATGACTTATTGCTGACCCCACGTATTGGACGACTCATATTGCACGACGTGTCCCTCAGACTGTATGTGCAAGTTCACCGCCGTGTATTAAAGAATAATATTAGGAAAAGAGTCGAACTTGTCATCTCTTTCAACATTTTTATTTTTGTCCTATTTTCGTTTCATAAAAATTTATTGAATAGGATCGGAAAGTGCAAGAGGGTGAGAAAAGCATCCTCTCATAGCAAAATTATGCCCTAATCTCAATAGCATTTTTTTTGTTTTTTTTTTAGTGAGAGAGAAAACACTAGCGACAAAAGAAAACGCAGAGTGAGAGTGCTCCCTGTCCGGTAGCGTGCTCTCCCGGTGTTGTTGCTAGATGGGACAGAATGGACATTGTGTTCGGTGAAGGGCGGTCCAATCGGAGTAGCAGTTGTGAGGCAATGGCATTGCACACCAAGGAGCTTGACGGCAAAGGGCAGCGGCGGGAGGATGGCAGTAAGGTGGAGCCGGTGTCGCCTTGCCCTTGTGAGGAGCATGGAGGGCTTGCTCGGTGGTTCAAGGTGCTGACGCGGGCTCAGAGGTCGCCTGTTAGTGATGATCGCGGGGGGACAGCGCTATAATTCACTGTGTTAAGGTCAGATCATTTTGATCCCGATCTATTTTGGTGCTTTGGTTCCAATCTAAAGAAGGGCGGCGTGGCTAGCCAGCGGGAGGTAGAAGCGTAGAAGACGGTGGCTCGGCTGTTTATGGTGAGGCGCCAGCAAGATGGGATTGCCTTGATTTTGCAACCAGCTGCTCAGGCTTGGGCACGAAGGGGTTTGGGTCTGGGCTTTGACCCTTGACCCATTTTATCTTTCTGGTTTATTAGTTTGGGCTTTGTCTCTTGACCCAGTTTATTTGGCTGCTTTATTTTGTTGTTGTTTACTTATAGTAAAATATGGCTCTATTCCAGCAATAAGTCCTTACCACTTTTGGGTAGCACAGCGTGGGCTTTGTCCCGGTATGCACACTCAGTGTGCCTTGTCTGGCCTAGTGAGGAAAGCGACATATTTGCTTGATCAAATGAATGCAACCTCCTAGTGGCAGAATGAAACAAAATGTAGCCGGATTTATTTTCGTGTCACAACATAGTAGGAATTAGGAAGGCTGTGCTATTTGTAATGATGCTTCTTCGTGATAGAATTATGTTTTTTGGATTAAATTCAGTTTACCCCCATGAGGTTTGGGGGTAATTTCATGTTAGTGTTTGTCCTCTCAATTTAATCAGTTTACCCCCCGAGCTGTTTGATTTTCCTCAACCGTGTTCAATGTCTCATTCTCAGTCCAATTTGAACGTTAAATCTGACAAAGGAGCCCACTTTAAGGGCTAAAATTGTCATTTCAAAAAAAAAAAAAAAAAAACTTCATCTTCTTCCTCTTCCTTTGATCCTTCTCCCCAGAAACAAAAATAAATTCAGACACCAAAAAATGCAGAGAGTCGGACCAATTTTGAAAACATTTTGATAAAGCTTTCACAATACTTAAATACCAATTCAAGTGCCAGTTGTAAGCAGAAAAGAAAAAACATAAAGAGATGTGCTTCAAAGCACCGATTGATTCCCCCACTCTCACCCAAAACACAAAAAAAGAAACAATCTTTTTCCCTCTAATCAATTAAGCATTCTCACCTCTCAAATACCCAAATCCCAACACATTGAAATTCCCAACTATTTTACTTTCCTTGGGCACAATCTGAAGCTTTCAATCAGTAACCAAAGCAAAAGGGTATCACTAAATTTTGCACACATGTTATTTGGATGGAGTTTCTAGCTCAGACCCTGAATCTCGGAGCTTTAGATCTTAGCAATGGTTGTAGAGCCTTGGATTTTGAAGATGGGTAACTAGGTAACCTCGATTCTAAAGCCTGCTCTTTTACTTCAGTATTCAAAGAACCCCAACACCAAAACCTAGAAGCAGACTATAGGGATTCTTTCATTTGAGGTAGCTAATGTTATGTCCATTGTTGGAATAGCCACACCTCCTCCGCCGCTGTCGTGGCCCGACACCTCCCCAGCCCCAAACTACTGCCCCATCAGAAACTAACAACACTCAGAAACTGAATTCCTCTGAGAAATTTTGAAACCATGGCTGAGAGTGGTTCATCTCCACCCCAAAAACATGCAACCCATAAACCTAAATACCAGAGTGAGAAAGCTGATTTTGATGAGATTAATAGTCGAAGCTCCAAACCCAGATCGACGAAGCCTTGACCGGATTTCGGTTCTGGAAGAATGAGTTTTGAGATGAAGAGAGGAACGAAGTTGGTATGTCGACAATGTTGTTTGGGGAGAGACGTGGCAGAGAAGGAATTTGTTGACGGCGGAGCTCTTGTACTTGAAATTTGTAGGCTTGACCAGATGAAGCTTGGAAATATAGATGAAGCCTTGCCGGATGAGAGATGACGAGATATAAGGAGTTTGAAGTTTGAACCGAAGATGGAGATATTGAGAGATGAAGTGGAGAGACTGATTGGCATCGAGTATAAGAGATTGAGAAATTGGGGCTTTTTTGTCATGGATTTTTTTGTTCTTCTTGAAATGGCCATTTGAGGTAAAGGAATAAGGGTTTGGGAATTGGAACTCTAGGGTTTGGAGTTTGAAGGGAGGTGAAATAAGAATTGAGGTTAGAACAAGTTAGATTAGAGAGGAGAGAGAGACCCAAAGTGGGACTGAAGGAAGAAGAAGATGAAATTTTTTGTTTTTTGTTTTTGCCATGGATTTTTTTTTTGAAATGACAATTTTAGCCCCTAAAGTGGGCTCATTTGTCAGACTTAATGTCCAAATTGGATGGAGAATGAGACATTGGACACGATTGAGGAAAATTGAACAGCTCGGGGGGTAAACTGATTAAATTGAGAGGACATGGACTAACATGAAATTACCCCCAAACCTCAGGGGGGGTAAACTGAATTTAATCCTATGTTTTTGGTATGTCACCGCTATGTCAAAGCAAATGGAGTAGCTATTCGTGCACTCTTTGCTAAGTGGTGCTTGTTAGAATACATAGATTTAGTGGTGAATCCTGGTATTATTTTAGGATGTTCTCTTTATGCTTATTGTAATATGAGTTTAGACTCTGCTTCCCCCCTTGTATTATACAGTTTCATTAATCAAGGCTTGGGGGCAGCAGTACTAACCCCTTTCAAAACAATATGCCCTAATTACATTCAATTAACCACATAGTCAAGTTCACATTATAAGTTACAATAAAATGGTATCTTGTTACTAGTTGCGCAAGTTTAAATGTGACTATGTTGCGTTCTCTCAGAACATAGGAAGAAAGTAACAAAGAAAATTCTTGCATTAAACATTTTGATTTTATTTTAAAAATACCTATCAAACACAAGGTTCTCATCTCCTTCTAGAAACATGTGAACAGTTATTTGTGCACGTGTCTCTAGCTCAAGATGAAGAAAACCACTCTACCAGAAAATATATTTGTATATGGACGTAGTGGTAATACCAAAATTTATTATAGGTGAAACTTATTTGAATTATAATTAGTGATGTGCCATGAAATGACTTTGTCACTCAATATTGCCCATCATGTTTTAAATGATTAAATCCCTCAAATTTTGGGTTGAAAATCAGTTTGGCCACTATTTTTTTTTTTTTTTATCACGATGGTTCTTGATCTTCCAAATTGCATCAACCGTGTCCAAATTTCAAATTCTCATCCGAAAGTGACATCACTTGCTGAGTTGGAGTTGATATAGGGCCCACTTTTCAGCCTTTGAGCCTCTAAGAAGGGTAAAATGGACATTTTCAGCCTTTGAACCTCTTCCTTCTTCTTCAATTCGATCAAAGCCATTATTCTCAATCCGACCTCCAAAACCGAACACAATTCTCTTGATCTAATTGGCAATCTGCCTTCCAATCCGATCCAAAGCGTCACAATCGAACCTTTCCTCCATTGATAGGCACAATCAGGGTCTACTGCAACAAATCAAAACCCTTACTACCGCCGTCGCAGCCTACGCCGACCACATGCTCGACGTCGTGCACTGAAACCATCAATGGCTACCACGAGTTCAAGATCAAGGGATTTAACAAAGACGAAAGCTTACCATTGCCGAGGTGCAAGAAGGCAAGCCCTTTCTACCTTGAGGTTTATCAGTGCTTCTCCTCGCCTTGGCAGATTCTCCCTTACTGCCTTCTCTCTGCCTCGAAGGCTCTGATGGAGGACGTTGTTGAGTGGACTTGAATGATGGCTCAGATTCTTCACCGCCTCAGTTGGTAGTTCATGGTTATGTGAAAAGTTTTCAATTGGGAGCAAAGAGAAAATCTTTAATTTATGGGATGTGGATTTTGATAAGCCCATCTTGATGATCAGTTTTTGATTGAGAAGCTACCAATTTATGATCAGCTAGCTGCTTTGATTATGGTTGTGATTTGAGTCGGAGGAGGACCTGGGTTGAGAAATGGTGGAGGTGAAGAGAGAGAAAGGATAAGGGAGAGAAAACATATGAGCTTTCAGGTTTTAGGGTTTTGACTAGGGTTTGGGTTCAGAGTGAAATTGGGATGTGAAGAAGGAAATTGGGTAGGAGAGTTGGGTTGAGCAGAAGAAGAAGAAGAACAGAGATGAGGAAAAGAGTATTGGGGTACTTTGGATATTTCGTCCAAACTGAGAGTCAAAGGCTGAAAAGTGGAACCCATATCAGCTCTAACTCAGCATGTGACGTCACAATTAAAAGGGAATTTGAAATTTGGACGCGACTGATGCAATTTGAAAGATCAGGGGCTATAGTGATTAAAAAAAATCATGGATGAAACTGATTTTCAACCCAAAGTTTGAGGGAGTAAACTGAATTTAATCCTTAAAAAAAGAAAATGTTGGAAACTTTGGATTAAGGAAAAACAAAACTATGAATTACCTTATGAATTAAATCCCTATTACATTCATGGCCGACCCTGTGAATTTGGAGGCCCAAGGCGAATAAAATTACTAGGCTCTTGATTCTGCAGCAAGCTTCTTGATTGAAAGTCGTATTCTGGTCTTTTCTCTTCAACCATAGATCATGGCTATTTTTACCGTCTAGAATATAATACAATATGTTCTGAGCCCTATTGTCCTAAAATAGGAGAAATATCAGACAATTAATTGAACTAACCATCTTAACCATGACCCCTCTTACGAATCATTTGAAAGAATAAAAATTTGTAATCAAGCTAACCAATATGAACTGCAATTTACATCGTTACATGCTTTCTTTTGAAGTTTAAAGGCACAAACCTTTCTTCAATTAGTTAAGGAATCAAGGATGGTTACTGTGAAGGAACAACCACCAAAAGCTTATGATACTTTTACTTATGTGGAATGGCAAAAATTACGAATTAGAGACAATTGGAATGCGAGAAAGAAGAAATTGGTATGAGAACATTTCATTTCCATTAAGTTGATGTTGTTTACTAATGATCATGAATCATAATTAAAACTTGTTCGATTCTTAAAATACCCCTACAAAAATAAATGTTTATGAGAGAGTATATATATTTATAGGGTTATGGGTAATTTGGGGCTCCTGAAAATACGTAAGGATATTTTGGGTGAAAAAAAATGCATTCCTAAAGCTTTCATTACTAAACCCATACCTCCCTTAGTTATCAAATTCTGAGTTATTCAAGAATCGATTCCTGACAATGAGGTGAGACTCACACCCACTCCAATACCTATATATGTTAGTAAATGCAGGAAAACTCATACACCGTAATCATTCCCTTTATTTCCATTTCATTCTAGGTAAGTAAACATGTCATTAATGTAATCGTCGAATTTCACAACATGAGTCAAAGTCGAGACTAGAGCTTTAAAAATTTACTAGAGCTTTAAAAATTTTAACTATACCTACTAGAATTACATACGTGTTAAAGTAAAATGACAATTGGAATGGTCTACTCATTTCATTCATAACCCCTTTATATAGGGATAGGATTACAATGGAAATATCAATTACATTGATGATACTAAATGCTGATTGAGCTGTAATTTGTAATTGCTTGATTCCCTCTTTGTATGTTTCTTTGACGAAGGCACATAATGTGTTTTTCCTTTAAAACTCCCCCTTGTGCCAAGTCAAAGATGAAATGGTGCATGAGTTGTTGCCTCACTAAAAACCTTGCCAAGTAACAATAAAAACCCTGTCGGACAAAAATACACCTTGGTCGAAGGAAAAGAGCACAACGCACCTTTTACATTTGAGTATGACATGTGTGTGTTAGACTCCCCCTGACGTCTACACCTCCCCCTGATACTTACATTAATCTAGGGAGCTTGGAAAGTCTTCACATTCCTATGCTTTTCACATGTTTCTCAAATGTGTCCTTGGGCAATGATTTGGTGAACAAATCTGCTACATTCTCCTCAGACCGTTCTTGATTCATTTGAATCTTGAGGAGAGTCTGTTGTTTCTGATTGTAGGACAACTTTAGCGATATGTGTTTTGTGTTATCACCCTTAATATAACCTAGCTTCATCTGTTCGATGCAAGCTACATTGTCACTATTACAAAAATCGAAACACACAACACTCATCACACAACGGAACAGAAATCCGCTGTTGTGTGTTAACACAAACTCTATCAGACAACAGTACAATTCTGTTTCTGTTGTGTGGATGTAAGCAAATTGAAAAAAAAAAAAAAATTAGGTAGATATCACACAACTGAGTTAAGACGTTTCTGTTGTGTAAATGGGAAGCTGATTTCCCACCATTCTGAGCTCATAATTCCCTCTCAGAACAAGCTCACTAATATGGAATTTGAACTCTACACACAATAGTTTTTTCTTATCCGTTGTGTGATTGAATGTTGTATGAAGTTCGAAAAATCCCACTAGGTGTACCTTGTGCAAGATGCACAAATTTGTACAACAGATTGTTAAAGTTCTGTTGTCTGATCATGGAACTTGGTTGCAGAGCGCGGCAAAGTTTCACTCAAATCAAACATATGTAGGCATAGGCGGCAATTTTCCCTCCCCTTGTTTGTCCAAATTTTTACCTGCATACATTCGCACAACAGATTCTTAACTATACGTTGTCTGACAGACTTAAAAAAAAAAAAAAAGTCACTAGCTTACCCACAACCACGTTTCAATAAACTTCTCTATCTTCTCCGACTCCCTCTCTCTCAATACTCCCTTATCTCTTTGACTCTATCCTTTCCCTCACACCTTCGCCACCTTCCTCTCCAAGAAGATGTCGTCGCTAGCCAAGCCTTCTCTCACCGCCTCCTCCACTCCTAGGTCTGCCTACCCCAACTTCCTTGCTAACCTGCGCGCATTTGCATGCACCCCATTCCTCGGTGCCGTGTCAAATCCCCGCAAGCTGTTGCCGGAGATGCAGAGTCTTGTCATTGTGGGTAAGTGAGAGAGAGTGGCGAAAGAACACAACACCTAGCCCCGCCTAAAACCATTCCAATTTCCACTGCTCCCAAAACCTAGGGTTTCGATTTTTTGAATTTCTCAAATTTTCAAATTAGGGCTCTTAATTTTTCACCTGAAATGCATAAATGGTAGCTTCAGGAGAATTTATCTCACAACTTGTTCTTTAGATTCCACTTTATCATGGCTTTAATCCAACCCTATGCTATTATCAATCCTTATTTCAATTTGGCAGTGGGTCTATTACCAGAATCGATTCTATTTGATTTGTGGTTTTTGTGTTTTGATATGATGTTTTCGATGTGATATTGTTGTTGTTGAGCTGAGATTTATGTTCATACCATTTTGATCTAGGCCCTGCAAAGTAGACTTTTGGGATTTTGGGGTTTTCAGCAAGACGACGCAATCCCTCACTAGCTCTCCCTTTTTAACTCTACAATTGTGCATATATGGCCATGACTGCTCAGACCCAGGAATAGCTCCTTGCCGCCTATCTCAAATAGCAAACCATCGATGTAAGCTTTAACTCTCTGTCAAGGTTAAGTGATTATATGGTGCTTTTTAGTGTAGAAATCCAATAATTGTTTATCAAAGTTTTA
>LYNE01003758.1:0-12481 GCA_001662545.1 Rosa x damascena
AGCATAAAGAGGAAAAAATGCAGTTCAATACACAGTTTCATAAAGTCCGAAAAGAAAAAAAGGCAGAAAAATTCGCAGGCATAGGTCTGGGGGCAGTATTTGCACTTAGCTCTCGGTTTAGCCATCTGCGAACCATCTGGATTCTTCTGCTTCACAAAATGATCCCAGACTTCTGACTGGTTCTTCCTCTTCCCAAGTTCTTCAGCTTTACAGGTTGCTACAGAAGTTGGTGTTGCAGCGGCAGGAGGAGACATGAGGAGTTGTCCGGCTTCAACAGAAGCTGGTGTGGTTCTGATGCTAGACTAAGTTGGAGTCTGTGACGTCCCATCACCAATCTACAAAATAAAAACAAACAGCTAGACACAGTCCCAATAAACAAGTTAACAATAAACTCCAAGTTAAAAACAGACTCCCATGAACAAGTTAACAATAGACTCCCATGAACAAGTTAACGAGAAAGTATTTGAAAGTTTAAATCAAATCAAGAACAATGAAGATTTTAACCTGAACCCTAAAATCCAAAGTTTCACAAGTTCAATCCGAATCCTCAGAAGTTGTATAGAAAAACAATCACAATAGAGAGTCCATAAATATCGAAGTGAAAACAGAGAAGCGAATTACCTAGTCCATGTCACAGAGGCAACAAAACTGCAGATCGATGTGAAGATCGGCGTGGTCGGGCTCGGCGTAAAGATCGGCGGGCAGCAAGCAATGTTTTGCAGCTATCGAGCTTGACGTGAAGATCGACGAGCAGCCAGCAACGTTCTGCAGCAAGATCGGGCTCGGCGTGAAGCTTTGTGGCGGTCGTTGCGACGGTGTGCAGTCGGGCTCAATGTGGAGTCGAGCGAGAGAGAATGAGATGGGAGTCCGAGTGTGAGAGTGGAGACTGAATGAGATCGTACTCGGTTAGGGTTACTTAGGTTTAGGCGTGATCGGGTGCGAGTGTTGTACATGCAACCAAATGTCCACCAGTCATAAATTGACACATAAGAAAACTAATAAAAATATATATAAGGGAAAATTTCAAGAAGAGTACATGAAGTATTGGTCGTTCTAACCTTTAGTGAATCAAATTTTGTTAAAATCAAAATGGTACATCACAAGTTTAAATTTCTATCCAATTTGGATACATGCCGTTACGGGTTCCATTTCAATATCTGCCATTGTCAAATAATTGAAGGGTAAAATAGGATTTTTACAGTTTCCTCACTCTCACTCTCTCTCTGTCTCTGTTTCTCTCCCCCTCCCCCTCTCTATCTGAAGACTCGGATGCTCAGTCTCTCAGTCTCTCCTAGTCTCTTCGATAGTCGACGACACCGGTACGGTGGGCCAGCAGCACCTCCTAGTCTCCTCCAATCCGGATCCGATCTGGCCCTGTCCTCGAATCCATTCTGGCACCACCAAGAATATAAAGCCTCATAACCCTTCCCCTCAATCTCAAGCTCCTTTTATTCGAGGTCCAAACCACTTTTAACAAATACACACAGTTCTCCAACTCTATCTCTCTCTCTCCCCTACTTTCTGTCTCTGATAGTCGAGCTATATACTTGAAGAAGGTATGCAAAAGCTTCTGGATTTGATTGTTTGGGATTGCAGTTTCCGATTCCGGTCACCTCAGGTGATCGGACTGTGGTGATTAAACCGTCTTGGCTGCATGGAGAGAACCGTGGCCTCAGTTTTCCCGTGTAATGAAGACGGCGACGGAACGAAGCCCGCAAGTTTTGATCTTCAACTAGTTTCTGGGAAAATTCCGGCGACGTTTTGAGATGCATGTGGTGAGAAAATCCTTCTACTCTTCATGCCTTATCATCTGGTGTGATCAATTTCAAGTTTTGATTGGGTTTCGAATAATTGGTGTTTTTGGGTAGTGTCGGTTGTCGCTGTGTTCGTGGTTTCCGGCGACTTTTTTGGAGATCCTTGATTCGTTTTTGGCAGTTGTTCTAGTCCTAGACCTCGAATTAATACTTGGCTGGACACTGAGCTCCTTGATTCGTGAATGGTTTGAGTTGGAGAGCTCGCTGATGTTCACTGTTGGAAATTCCAATGGATGATAAGATGAGCTGATTCTTCATGAGGAATTGAAATCAGTCTTGTGAATTGTGGAGTAAAAGCCGCCGTTGTCTTTGGAATAGCTCCACCACAGCAACCCAGAAGCCCACCGTCGTCTCCACCACATGTGGGAGATGATCCTCTGATATTTGTTTTTATTTTATTTTATTTTTTTATCAATCCTTGAAGAGACGGATTTGCCCATACAAATTTGACTAAAATCACATTGACTAACGGAACCCGTAACGGCATGTACCTAAATTGGGTAGAAATTTGAACTTGATGTACAATTTTGATTTTAACAAAACTTGATTCACGAAAGGTTAGAATGGCCAATACTTCATGTACTCTTCTTGAAATTTTCCCTATATATAAATATAATAAATAGGCCGGTTCGGTTTTTTTGCGGTCGGTTCAGAGTATTAACCCAGTTCCGACCCGATTCAATCCGGTCTGGTTAGAAAGCTGAAGATTTTTGCACTGTTTTTTTCGGTTCGGTAACTGCCACCATATTTTTGGCCCAGTTCGGCTGGTTTTGCCCTCCTGGTTCGGTTTCTGCCCGCTCCTAGAACTCCATACCCACACGGCATCAAATCCTCAGAGACAAAATTGTGTTTTTGTTCTGCAAAATGAGGTAATGGGAGGGAAAACAACCAAGTCCCAAACTTCGAAGGTCGAAAACTAACAAGAAATTCACACCGTTGTCACACTAGTCTTAAATTGTTTGAATTTGGAAGCAACTGAAGAATTGTGGCAGGTGCCCCATACCTACTTAACACATGCAAGGAAGGAATGAAGGAGTACGACAAAGTTGTTTAGGTAATATTTAAATGGGCTGCAGGACACCATAACCGTTATTTGTCTAAATTTAAATGGGTCGCAGGACACGATTAGTGAGTTCATTTTAAAAATGATAACAATAATAATAAATAAATAATTCGATCAATTCTTTTACATTACATCTGCGAATGCTAGTAAAAATGGAACAACTTAGTCGAATCAAAATTGAATTTGTTCTCGCTCGCTTTCTTTCAAAGATGGGTGAAACGCCAACTAGAGATAGATAGCCCTAGAAGCAGACCAGTTGTGAACTCAGAACCCCGGAAAGCTAGCCACTCAGCACATTCAAGTTCTGGTATATATGTCCTGTAGAGTAGGAAATTCAATTGCCCTAATTAAGGTAATTTTTTTCGAAAAATTATTCAAGGTTCGGAATTAGATCCTACAAAATTGATGATGTTGGGTGAGAGGGACTAAATTATTCTTATCATGCAAGTTGGTGTCTTTAAAGCAATAAAATTAATCAAGTATGAAAGATACCTAGAGATTGCCGTTGCATGTACAATGAGGCATAATATAACGATTTGATCAACTGGCGGTTCCTTGTTCTTGTCATCATATGATCGACCTAGCTAACACAAAACAACATTGAATATGATAAAGGACGAGGTTTGCAGTTTTATTCAATCGTCTTAATTACAGAAAACATTTTTGTTTGACTTCGTGCAATAATCGTTCTTGAATCCTCATCATTGCAAAGCTTGGACAGACTCACCTCTCTTAAAGAATTGTATATCGCTGCTGTAGATCCAGATCTGGTGTCCTTTCTGCCAAGGGAAGTGCTACTCCCTAAATCTCCCATTAAACGTACTCACCATTGAAGACTTCCCAAATCTGAAGCGCCTGTCATCATCTCTTCAGTCTCTCATCTCTCTTGAATCCCTTGCAATTGATAATTTCCCAAAGCTAGCATCCCTTGAACAAGAGGATCATCTGCCTCTTTCACTTACAGAACTTCGCATCTATGAGGGCTGTCCACTGCTCACAAATAAATACCAACCAGGTAAAAGACGTGACTGGCCCAAAATAGCCCACATCCCTTACGTTTATGTTGGAGACTTCGATAACGAAGCCAAGGCCGACCGGCGCCAATGGCATATATCCCTTACAAATCAGGTAAGTTGACTTCTACCTATAAACAACCTTGATTCATTCTACTGTGTAGATCATCTTTTGTTGTAATCTAGATCATCTTCACGTCTTCAGAGCCTATGGAGTTCAATTCCCATACACCGCCATCGTCATCGAACTAACTTTACTACTTGTTATGGTAAGCAATTGAAGACCTTGAACCCGTACACTATGATGCGTCAATCCTTACTCTTTATATGTTATCTGTGTTGGCGTGAGTCACTCTCCATAATTGTAGGAATTGTAGTATAATTAGGATTGTATAGTTAAGGAGGATATCATGTAGTTAATGGGGAGAATATCACGGTGTAATTAGTTTCCTATTAGGAATGTGTATACTTTGTTTATGTAGTACTCCATCTTTGGAGAAGATCAATACATCAGAAATTCCCAAACTTTCTCTTTGTCTTTGTTCTGTTTGACTTGGTATCAGAGCAGAGATCCGTCTGAACTCTGTTCGTTTATTTCCGCTGCAAATTTGTCTTTGTACTCATTAAGAGTTTGTCTTTTGTCTTCATCCTCTGTTCCTTTTGCCCTAAAACCCTAAATTTTGCAATACCTTGCCGTCAGCCTCTCCTTCCTTAGCCGTGTCAAATTTTGTGGTTTGTGTTGCTGCTTAAAGAAGAAGAATGGCAGATTTGTCCCTTAGTTTGTTGTTCAACAGTCAGGTGACTTGCAATTATTGTAAAACTGTTGGCCACTACAAGAGTCAATGCCCCAAGTTGCTGAGACTCAACTCCAATAACTCTGGTTGGAAAAGAAGTAACAATGGTCAGAAAAGCAAGGCGGCAATCCAAGTGGTGTAGGAGCAAGAACCTGATTTCTATGATGTGGAGTGTCAAGATCAAAACTAAGGGTAATGTTTCCCTAACTCAGGAGAATCAAGGTAAAATTGGTGTTGCTTTAAATGTTTCTGGCTTTACTGGTAGTAATACTTGGATAATTGATTCTGGTATGTCTGTTCATATGACCTATGATAAGTCTTTCTTCGTCACGTTGTCCTCCCCATCCATAACACATGTCTCTAATGCCAATGGTGAGTCCTTTCCGGTCTTAGGAATTGGGTCAGTCCAGGTTACACCGTCCATTACTCTTTATAATGTCCTTTATGTACCCTCTTTATCTCATCATCTTTTGTCTGTGTCTCAATTAAACACACAAAAAAAATGCTCTATCACCTTTTATCCTATGTATGTTATCTTTCAGGATCTGTGTACTAGGGTGATAATTGGCAAGGGAGATATGAGGGAGAGACTGTTTCACTTAGATTTCATGTACGGAGGACTGACACAAACATCATCAAGTCCACAAGGTTCTGTTGCCTTGACATTGAGTTTTGATCGGATGAATGAATTGTGGTTGTGGCATCGCCGTTTGGGCCACCCATCCTTTGGTGTCATGAAGAAGTCCATGCCTTTCCTTTTTTTGGGAATAAGTGATTCTAGTCTACATTGTGAAACCTGTTCTTTAGCCAAGAATCATAGGTCTAGTTATCCTTCTAGATTTCAGTCTAGTACAATGCCTTTTGAATTAATTCATTCTGATTTATGGGGACCTTCCAAAAATTCAACTCTTTCAGGAATTTTATTCATTGATGACGTCACCAGATTAACTTGGGTCGTTTTGGTTAAGTCAAAAGATGCAGTTTTCTCTACCTTTACTGCCTTCCATAATCTTATTCATACCCAATATGATGTTCATATTAAGGTCTTTCGGTCTGATAATGGAGGGGAGTTTGTTAATCATTCATTTTGTGATTAATTCCAATCTCATGGAATTGTTCACCAAACCACTTGTCCACAAACACCATAACAGAATGGGATCTCTGAACGAAAGAATCGTCATTTGTTAGACATGGGTCACGCCCTTCTCCTTAGTGCCAATATGCGTAAATACCTTTGGGGAGAGGCAGTGTTGTACGTGTGCCTCCCATCTTATTAATCGTCTCTCATCTTCCTCTCTTCAAGGTCTTATTCCATTCGAGGTATTGTCTAGCTATGTCTCTATCCCATCTCTTAATACCCTTCATGTTCGTGTCTTTGGTTGTGTAGCCTATGTCCATCTCTATAAGAATCAACATTCTAAGTTAGATGTAAGGGCTCTCAAGTGTGTCTTTGTCGAGTATGGGACTCAACAGAAAGGATACAAGTTTTATCATCCTCCCTCTTAACAATTTTATGTTACCATGGATGTGACGTTCAGTGAGGATACATGTTATTTTCCACCTTCTAAGACTCATAGTCAGGGGGAGCAAGGTGTTTTTTATGAAGGACAGTGCCAAACAGGGCCAACGATAGATCGCTTTATCTCAAATGATCGATCAGTTAGTGAAGAGGAAGGGTCCAATGCCCCAGAAACCAACGACACTCCTGCAGAAATAGAAAAGGCAATTGCCGAACAGAGCGTTGTAAGTTCCGAAACAGAAAAGGAAACTGCTGAATCGTCTAGCCTTGGCCATGCAACTGCCGAATAGAGCATTACAAGTTCCGAAACAGAAAAGGCAATTACTGAATCGTCTACTCTTTGCCATGCAACTGCCGAACAGAGCATTGTGAATTCCAAAACAAAAAAGACAATTGCCGAATCGTCTACCCTTCAAGAAGAAGCTCCTAATCATTCAGTCTCTCCCTCTCCATCAATGGTCTCCCCTGTTCAATCTTCATCTGAGGTACGTAGTAGTTTGCCTTTGTCTCATAACCCACCTATGTCTGATAGTGTTACTCCTTTACCTGATTCTACATATGTTCCAACACGAGTCTTACCAGAACGGTCTAATCGTGGCCAGCCTGCCAAGAAATATGAACCAAGTTTGTGTGCTAAAACCAAATATCTTGTAGCTAATTATGTGTCTACTAATAGGTTGTCTAAACCATATGTAGCCTTTGTGAATCAATTATCTTATGTGTCACTTCCTAGTAAAGTGTAGTATGCAATGAAGGACGAGAAGTGGGCAAAAGCAATGGATGTGGAGATGGATGCACTTGAAAAAAAACAAACGTGGGAGTTAGTATCACTACCACCTGGAAAGAAAACAGTTGGGTGTTGATGGGTGTATACAGTGAAGCACAATTCAGATGGTTCGGTGGACAGATATAAGGCAAGGTTAGTAGCGAAGGGTTATACCCAGAAGTATGGTGTGGACTATGATGAAACTTTTGCACCAGTAGCAAAGATCAATACAATCCGGGTACTTCTGTCTCTCGCTGCTAATCTTGATTGGCCTCTGCAACAATTTGATGTTAAAAATGCCTTCTTGCATGGTGATTTGAATGAAGAAGTTTACATAGACTTGCCTCCGGGATATGGTACTTCCACTGGAGTCAAGTTGGTGTGTCGTTTAAGGAAGTCCCTATATGGCCTCAAACAATCTCCTAGAGCTTGGTTTGGTCGATTCACAACATTCATGAGGAGGATTAGGTACAGGTAGAGCAATTCAGATCATACCCTATTCCTTAAGCATCAGAAGGGTAAAGTTACAGCTTTAATTATTTATGTAGATGACATGGTGGTGACAGGTAATGATCTTGAGGAGATTAAGAAGTTGCAGAGTGCATTGTCAGCAGAATTTGAAATGAAAGACTTGGGGAGTTTGAAATATTTCTTGGGAATTGAAGTTGCTAGAGGAAAAGATTGTATTATGTTGAGCCAGAGAAAGTATGTCCTTGACTTATTAGCAGAGACGGGTATATGCTCGATTGCCAACCAGCTGACACACCTATTGAGCAAAATTATCGGTTAGCTGAGTATCCAGATCAAGTACCCACGAATAAGGCAAGATATCAAAGGTTAGTTTGAAGATTAATTTATTTGTCACACATTAGACCAGACTTAGCTTATGCAGTTAGTGTTGTGAGTCAATTCATGTATAATCATAGTAAGACTCATATGAAAGCTGTAGTTCGGATCTTGAGGTACTTGAAGTCTGCTCCTGGAAGGGGGTTGGTGTTTTCTAAGCATAGGCATTTGGATGTTTTGGGATATACAGATGTAGACTGGGCAGGTTGTATAATTGATCGACGGTCCACTTCCGGATACTTTACGTTTTTAGGTGTGAATTTAGTTACTTGGAAGAGTAAGAAGCAGAAGGTGGTGGCTCGTTCTAGTGCTGAAGCAGAATATAGAGGAATGACTCGTGGAGTTTGTGAGATGTTATGGTTAAGGCACTTGTTGAGGGATTTGGGGTTCAAGCAGAAGAAAGCCATGTCCTTATTCTGTGATAACAAAGCTGTAGTTGAAATTGCTCACAATCCTGTCCAACATGATGGTACAAAACATGTGGAGGTTGATAGACACTTCATCAAAGAAAAGCTGGATCAACAAATCATCCCTTTTCCTTTCGTACCTATTGAGGAGTAGTTGGCGGACATTCTTACAAAGGCAGTTTCTAGCAAGGCGTTTTGTGACTCACTTGACAAGTTGGGCATCCGTGATCTGTATGCTCCAGCTTGAGGGGGAGTGTTGACGTGAGTCACTCTCCATAATTGTAGGAATTGTAGTATAATTAAGATTGTATAGTTAAGGAGGATATCATGTAGTTAAGGGGAAGAATATCACGGCCGGTGTAATTAGTTTCCTATTAGGAATGTGTATACTTTGTATATGTACCCCATCTTTGGAGAAGATCAATACATCAAAAATTCCCTAACTTTCTCTTTATCTTTGTTCTATTTGACTATCTGCTCATGCTTCATCCGTTACGTAACTGTTTGTGAATGTGTTGCAGACTATAGACCCGCAAGAAGTACAAGATTGAGAAAGTAAGTTGAGTTGAGCAATGGACCACCTCAAGAGTCTTGATTCACGCACCCTTCTAATCCTGGTTTAAGGTACTGGCTCATAGCACTTTCTTGCCTAGGAGTTTTTTTTTTTTTTTTCCCCTTCCTTTCCCGATTGTGTTTTCATGAATTTGCTGTTTCTTAATGATGCATTCAGTACGGCAATTTTTAAGTTTTGTTTCTGTTGTCCTTATTAGATATTGAAACTATGCCGCGGTCTATATAGATACACACATTACACCCTCCGTGTCATATTAAAATTTATACTTGGAAATTCAGTTTCCATTTTGTGAAAATGTCAACCTTGATTATCTAAAATATTCACTTGCTTAACCATTTTATACAACCACAAAACAATCAGCTTGCGAGCTGCCTTTTGCCACTAGTCATGTCTTTTTAATGTCCATACAAATGCATGCATCTGTAAGGAATGGAGCTAATTGTCCTTGTGTGATTAATTTGGAACTTCAGCATAAAGCTATTCTCTTCTCTCCCTTCTTTCTGATCAATATATTATAGACTTGCATTTTGTGTGAGTAGCAACATAACTTTTCTACTGCAAAATGTCCAGTTATTTCAGCTTCATGGACATATTTGATTCTTCAATTGTGTTGAAAACTTGAAGATCTGATGCTGTATTTGCTACTTAATTCTTTTCCTGAATTCTACTTTTTGAAAAATAACTTCTCTTAGTTTTCTATTAGGAGATTGCCAGGGGGCATTACCTGAGTTCACAAGAAGTCTAGAAAAATAAGATAAATGAAGTAAATACAATTGATAACAGAATTTGGAAGTCTGAAGAAGGCTAAAATACCGGAGATAATATTTGTCTTAATGTTACCTGGTATGTGGACTTACAGGTTTTGGAAATCTGAAGCGTTGGTCATCTTCCATTGTTGAGCATCTACAAGCTTGACTATAATTATTATTATTATTTTTTTCCAAATCATGCAGGTTATTTATGAAATTGTTGAAAGTTGCCGTGCACACGACTACGCACACTGATGTTGTGTTGGTGCATGAACATCGTGGTAATTAAACTCGATGGTTTGATTGTATGCCACCTTCCGTACGGACCAACAGCTTATATTTTCAACTATGCAATGTGGTAAGTAGCGTAATTGATCTTTGTGTTAATGTCGGACAAATTATACTATAATCTAAAGCCGAATGTCCTTAACTGTTCATCCCTGTTCATTCAACTGTTCATAAGGGTGAGAAATGACGATATTGCCCTCGGTTTTATCTAAATTACCATGCTGCCATTTCCCCACAATATATGATTTCCCCTCGGTTTTATTTGGGTTTGTTCTGGGTTGTTCGGGGGAATTTGATTTGCTTTTGGCTTGCTGCTTCTGAGCCTTCTATTTGTTTTGGTGGAGAGAGAGAGAAAAAGAGAGAGGAAGAGAGACAGTGAAAGGAAAAAAAGGAGTGATCGATCTGGAATTAGAAAGAAGGAGAATAGCGATTTGATTTTGGGTTTGTTTTGGCTTGGTCGGAGGAATTTGAGGTTTACTGGTCGTGTTGGAAGGGGGTGTGCAAGAAGAAGAGGTAATTGTTTATAGCCATCAATCACTATACTGATGTTTTATGAGGTTTTGGGATCTAGGTCATGGGGCTTGCTTCTGTTTTGGCTGAGCAGCTTAACTCTGATCTCTGTCATTGTTTTTGGAAATGCATATATGATCTTTTGGTAGTTAGATCTGAGAAAAATCAGAGTTAAGTTGTCATTCTCTGCTCATGTAGGTTTTCCATTTGCATACCTGGCTGAGACTTAAGTTGTTTTCTTCCCTTTTTGTTTGCAAAGGTAAATGATCTGCATCTTTATTTCCTTCATATATGTTAATATTCCTCAACTGCGTTAGTGGCCATTAGTGCAATTGCAATATGAGATAAAGGAGAGCAGAGTTAGGAGAGTAGTTTGATGCAGACTTGGTTTTTCAATCTTTTAAAGTAACTGAGAAGGTGACTGGAAAGATGAAATTGAACAAAAAAGTGCCTACCTTTGTGTATGATTTGAATGATTTGGGCAAAAGGTGTGTGAGATATAATTTACCAGCCAAGTGATTTTGGTTTTTGTATTATGCATAATAGACAATATGTGAGATATTATGATTTAGGGAAACATAGGAAAACGGCTTTCAATGTGGTTTAAGGTGGTTATATTTATCTTTGGCAGTTGGAATGAAACTGGTTTCATTTTGACATAAATAGTTTTTAGTGTTTTTTGTTTAGTGGCGCTGTTCAATCTGGTTTTTGATGTTTCTTTGTATTCCACTGGTGATAATGTGTTTTTTTTTGGTTGTGCAGGTTCTATGCAACGGAGTATTTGGATTGTTCAGTTGTCCAAAGCTAACCTGCATATTAGAGACAAACATTTGAGCTCCATGCATCCATCCAACATGTGGTTGTAAATTCGAGGAGGCATCTTCATGTTCCTTTGGGGTAAATCTTTAGAATGTTCCTCTGTGTGAACCTAGAGACTATAACACAACACCAAGTATCAGAATCATTATATCACGACAACTGCTAGAAAACACACATAACAAAAGGCTAAGATAACTGTTTGCTGCAGATATTACCTAACAATATGAGAACAATTATGTTTTTTTGGTTGGGAGTAAGAAAACACATTATGGTTACGATGTATATCCCGCAGCAAAGCGCAGGGTAGTTTTCTAGTATATTTACTATATACTAAATCTCCTATACTGTTCATAAGCACTGTTTATTTCACTGTTCATACCAGCAGTGGAATGGCGGTTTTGCCCTTAGTATTTTGATGAATAACAGTTTTGCCTGAGAAGGATTCTCGGTTCTTCTTCTTTTTGGAAGTATCTGTTTCCACTAATATCTCCACACTGACATCGGCTGTTGCAGACTATCAAGGTGTCTTCGTTTCAATTTTCAGTCTATGCTGGGTCTCTGTTTGATTACACTTAATAGATCCTGTTTTTGCTTCGGATTTTGTTGAAACAGAGGAAAAGAAAAGAAGAAGAGGAGGAAGAAGAAGACGACGGAGACGGGAAAAAGTTGATGCTCGATTTGAACAGAAATTGAGTAAATTGATCAGCCCAGGTATTCTACGATGGCTTCGAATTTGTTTTATATAGTTTTTGTCGGTCACTCAGCTTTTCCACCATGATACATCGCCGTTTTGGGGTTTTTTTTTTTTTTTTTAACCTTGATTTTGTTGATTCAATTTTTAATTGTTCTCTCATTCTGATGTGGGATATGTATTGGATTTGAATTGAAAGTTTTTGATTTGGGGGTTTATACGCATATTACTTTGTTGTGTTTGCCTTGATATTTTGAACAACCAGATGAACAATTTCTGAACATCATCTTCAAATTTTGCAGGTATGACAAATCTGCTCTGGCTTTTCTTCAAGAAAGGTCTGCCTATAAAGATTTACTTTGTTCTTTTCTTAAAGCCTTGGTCTTTTTTATGTTGGTCATTACGGTTTTGACTCCTTTAGTTCTAATCGATTTCCCAAATTTGAACTTTCCATAGCTGACTTGCTAAAACTTAATTGAGATTGAAATGAATGAATATTTGAATCTAATCTTAAGCTAGCTTTTGTTCTGCTTTTTTGTTTTTGTTTTTTGAATCTTGGTTCAATATGGTTTTTGAGGATTTTGTTTCTTTTAGATCTTTATTCTTTCACCTACCGTGACTCAGTAGC